>DWPT01007685.1:0-10649 GCA_018251895.1 Agathymus mariae mariae | reverse complement strand
CTTCCCGATAATCCGGTCACGGTTATATTCACTTCGCGGAGCAATGATAACATTTACCAATAGTTTCAACCATCACTTCATTTTAATGTTTTATTTATAATTTTAACCCCATTTTATTATTTAACAACTCTGCTTTTAAATTAGAAACATATTTATATACTGTTACAGCTACGAAAAGCATTCAAATTACTAAACTACTCAAACGCGCGGCAATAGATCCATTTTCCGATATAAAACCATCGTAGATATTGAGTTGCTGGAAATGGTTTTAAGATTTTATCATAGTGGATATTATATCATTTTAACTATAACGTGTAGCCGCGATGTTTGCGTTTTTTACGGATATTTAATTTTGTTACTGTCTATTTTTTCAAATAAATAAAAGTTAAGTAAGTATTAAATCAATGGAAACAAAAATACTAGTTAAAAATAAATGATGAAGGTCAGCATAATTTATAGTTTAAAAAAAATATTCTTACATGACCGCCATCACCACCTTTCTATCCTATATCCTTTTTGAACCAATTTTTATAAATAATCATGATAATAGTACCTAGGTAGTAAAAAAATACTATCTCAATTATTCAATCCCATCCATTCCTTATATAATAATGAAATAAAATCGACAATCTTCCTTTTATTGATTTATTACACTGAAGACAGTCGAACGTCGACAGTCGGACGTAAGTGTCTTATAGGTATATTATAATAGGTTAGTGGGTAAAAGGTTAGGAAAGTAAACAGGAGATCGCGTTTCAGAACATAACATAATAACGTGTACTATACAAAACTATAAAACAAAAATACGGTTGCATTTATTGGTTTATTGTACATTCGGGACATTAAATTTAATGTTGTAGTGAATAACGTATTATTACGTAACCAGGGCAAGAGTCAATGACCTTTTTTGCTAATTTCCTTGCGTAGGCGCCTCTTGGGCGTAATGGCGGCCACTTCTTCACTTAGTATTAAATTATTTTACGTTGACATGAATTTATATTCACCGAGAGGGCATGGAGAATAATTTAAGCAACATTAATTATTCAGCAAAGACTGTAAAACGGTTTTAAATTACATTTATTACAGGTATTTATTTTATAGACGAGTATGTTGGCAACAACTGATTAATTGATGAGGTATTCGTTATACCGATTGAAATCGCGCGGGTCTTTGGCCATTTTGAATTAACAGTATAACGTTTTTTTTCTTTTGTGGTAAATATTCGTTCTATTCCCTAACCCTATTCTAATAAACTATGTACCTGAACGATTTCATTTTGATTAAGTCTGTAGCGAAACAGTGCCAAGTAAATTGTGAAAAGCAGAGTCCGCGAAATTAAAAAAAAAATGAAATATTCGTTAGCAAGGACGAAGTAGTTGAATAGTCTTTTATGTACAAAAATATGAAATTTATATGATTTATGTATTTGTTGCCAAATATACAAATGAAATCAGGTATGGAATAACTTATCCAATCTTGAAGTAAAGATGGAACTCTTGATGTATTTTTGTATGGAAACCTATAAATTTCTTAGAGCTTTGGAGGATTACATTAAAAGATTAGCATGTTAAATATATAAGAGATGAGTGATTATTGAGAAACATTAAAAAAGTACCTATTCCTTTATATTAATATATAGTTCCTATATAAAGTTCCTTACAAAAACGAGTGTTATATTTGGTTGTTAATTAAAACACTATTCTCAGACATACTTCACTTCAATAGTTCTAATCGAACTCAGCGATGAAAAAGTGACTTGTCGCGACAAGTGCGTGCTTTATAAAAAGACCGAGCTGTCATAACCGACAGTCACAAAAGAGGTGCGCTAAAACTGGCAAGCAAAGGCAATAAACAATCAGCCAATGCCAACAACGGGTAAGTAATTTTGCCATGGTAACTTTATTTTAATTTTTAAATTCATCAATCAAGAACTTCACAAAATCAACTCGTTTGTGTTTGTAGTATACAACACTCAAAACATCCATTGACAATCAGTGCTGAATTTAACTGTTTATATTGAATTTCACATATGCTGCTTTACTGGAGCACTGGATCGTTATCTGTACATGAAGGATATATGAGAGAAAACATTATGGGGGGGCCTTTATTAATGCAATAGAACCCAAAACAATATTTGTTAGAATTTTTGTCTGTCTAGTCGCGATAATCTCAGAAATGGCTTAGCTGAATTTTTTCTGGTTTTCACTAATGTATTGCAGTAAGCATCACTTATACTTCAAGTTTGTTTCATTGCAATCTGTCGATAAATAAAGAAGTTATAAATTAATTAAAAATAATGTCTATTTCTCAGCTTAAGGCGTATTTTTTCCACAGCGAAGCGAGGGCTGTTTGCTAAGCTTTAATAAATAATAAAGTCCATCCATTATGTATTTTTTTCAAAAATACGTAGACGCCGTAGTTCCATAGGTAGCGGCATATCTCTTTATAATATTAATATAGATTCTTTGATTCATTTTTAAGTTAAACACATTTATCCATTTAAGTTAAGCTGTGTGCTGTATAATAATCCAATAAAAAACTATTTTATTAAGTTATAGTTACTCGTATCATGTATAATATACCTTTAATTAAATTAATCATTAACTTAATTAACTGTAAGTACACGCTTATCTTAATCGCGAGAGTGCGGGATAGAAAGTTTCGCAGGAAAACGAAAGTACCCGACGATCGCGGCTTTTTATCCAATCATAGCTTTGAAGCTAATTATTAGATACAATGAGAAGTGATTACAATACAGTCAGGGCGGCGGCTTTGGATAGATCACATTGACACACCGTTGACAGGTGCGCGGGATGACGGTTGTTCAAACCAACCTGACATTTTCTAGTCGTGTTGCACTGGATCACT
Source organism: Agathymus mariae mariae (assembly GCA_018251895.1). Taxonomy (NCBI): domain Eukaryota; kingdom Metazoa; phylum Arthropoda; class Insecta; order Lepidoptera; family Hesperiidae; genus Agathymus; species Agathymus mariae. Next base: position 7,781 of record DWPT01007685.1, on the reverse strand, counting down.
AAGCAAGTACAGATAGGATTTAAAAGTTAAGATCGTGGAGTCGTTTTGTACCGCATTATTGTTTTAATTATTACAAAAAATATCATCGAATAGTTCTTAAAATCGGATCTATCCTAAGGTAGGAAAATATCGATTATGCTTTTAATCGTGAATTAGACGTGATTTTGATTCGTGAGATCACAGCATTATTGCTCAACTATCGCTTGTGATGCGGAATATCTAATTAATAACGCAAATATAATTGATAAAAAAAACTCCTAGCGATACAAGGCGACATTCGACTGACCTAGGCTAATTCAATGTTCAGTCTACGGTGAAAAACTGCAAGTGATGTCGTCCATTACCACAATATATAGATGATTTAAAGTAAATATGAAAGTCCTCGCACAGGTATCATCCGCAAGTATCATGCACAACTCCGCAGCGGCTCCGCGACGTGTTCCTACATTTGCCGGCACGTCACGTCACTCACATTAATTAACGCTGAAATTCGTTTTAATTAAGTGAAATTTAAACCAGCACTAATTGACATAAACAGGTGTCCTAAATAGACTCGGAATTCAAACATTAGTTTGGGCTGTAAACCATATCTGTGACTACGTGTGGTCATATAGAGCTGACAATGGGTCCGACGCGTCATTAATCGAGGTTATAACACTTTACAGCTGTTTATGGTTCGTTTCGCGGCAAACGGATTCATTGACCCCCATTTCTTGCACATTGTTTGGGGATGTGTTTAGTAGGCTAAACTAGGCTTTATAGATTGCAGTGCCGCTATGTTTTGATATTTAAAATTAATGAACACTTGTCTAAGTGAAGTAAAACGTAGTAAGAAAACTATTGGGACTTTAATATAATTTAATACAAATATATACTAATTATAAAAATGTAACGGCGCTGAATCTGTATTTATTTTTAATTTCAATGTAAATAGACTATCTATTGATATAGAGTAATGATATTATTCTTTATGGTACACTATAGCATGAACATATTTAAAAACACAGTTACATTAACATAGTTTTAGTGCGACCTTTAAAATAGGACGGTGTTAATGCTAAAAAGCGATTAAGTCCAGACGTTATAAATGTAGGCATAATACTTCTCTATAATATGCTTTGATTGCCGAGTTTTACAGCTACCAACTTCTTTCATATCATACGATAAACCTAGCGCCGTTCACCAGCGAACGTGCGCATCTTCTTGATGTGAAAGCGATTACTCAATAACGGAGAGATACGAGTGCCTACAATAAAAACTCATCTCACGGATACCAGTACATTGTCACGTAATTAGTTCGATCGAAACATTCTTCAGAAATAACCAAGACGTAAGACTATCGCTTCGGGTTCTTGAAAAGATAAAAATCTGTTGACCGTGTTGGATTTGCAGATATTAAATAATATCTCTGATTGTTGATATCTCAGTGTGTTTACTGTTCTGGTATGTTGTAAAACATCGGTCACTGGCGCACTTTAACTATCCCACTGGTGGTAATTGTCAGACTCCACATCCGTCGAGAGCATTATGAAGAATTCTCAGTTATGTATTTGAAAATTAAGTTTCCAAACACCAATTGAAATCTAAAAAGAGCTTCCAAAAGTTTTTTGTCTGTTGCAGTATGTGCTTTTAAGCATGTGGGTACTTGTTACAAACTGTGCACTTTAATGTAACCTTTCCAACTATTATATCTCTTAGTAAAGTATAATTTTCTGTAAAATATCTTTAACTGTATTATATTGATTGATTGAAAAATAGACGAAACAACTTTTAAATTATCAATTTCATTTCATTTCAATGGATGTTGATGCGAAACGGCGGCGGTTCAAATATAAAATATATTTAAATTATGCTACCGTACTTTTTACGCCGTTTTACTTCCTACTTTGTACATTACAACAGATAAACAAAGTTCACCACAGTAATCATTATTTAATCTGTTAGATATATTTGAAATGTTTGTAAAAAAATCTTATTTACCCCGTTCAAACCAACGCGGCGTTGTTAATTAATTCGCGTGTATATGTATGTATATGTGTGTTGCTATAAAAAACTATGTTCGTGGTGACATTCGCGTACATTTCGTTACTATTTAGAATAAAATATCCAGTCTCACTGTTATGTCTCAAACTCTCTCTTCGATGAGTGTAGTTTTCTACCAGGAAATGCACGTCATTCAAAATAACTGAACGCTTCTTATTCTGTCTTTGGCTGTTTTGTAATTCGTGTCGTAATAAATATTTGATTGTTTGGTATTCTAAGAACACGTCTTCTAACTGAACCCTTTGTTTGTTTTAATAAAAACAACTTTAATTTAATACACTTTTCTTTAATATCTTAAATTACAGATGTAGACATCAAACTTTTTAGTTTGTGTCCGCGCGCCATCATTAATTATTCTGCTCTCCGCCATCGATACCACAGAGTACTTAAACTGGTACAGATCCTTTAAAATTGCTTAGAATGTTTTGTTGAGGATTTTTAATCAGTAGGTGTTGTTGTTTATTTTGATCAGTACGTTTTACATTGAAGTAACTTCGGCATAATATTGTAGATAAACTTCATCGAGAAAACTCAAAATCCTTTGCTTGCTAAATAAATAAACTGAAGTAAGCTACGACCTGATCATTAAAATATACAAAAAAATTATAATGTATTTTTTAAATGCCTTTTCGCCTTTAACAGACACATTTTTCACCGGTGCTATTGTTGTTGCAGAGTAACCACGAGTGCCAGTGAGCACGGGGTGCAAATGATGAACGGGCGCGGTGGCAGCCCGCGGCAATATGGCCGCCATCTCTTGTTACCAGCCCTGTCGATCGCACCTCGCTCAGCCAGCTAGGTAACAACTTCCTCATCATTCACTGGCTCACTTACTCATTCACTCATTCACTATTACCCTCCCCGACTTCAATCGGGTTAAACTATTATACTATCTGTAATCTCTAATGTAATATCTAATAATTTAAAAAGAGAGTGCAAATTTTGTGAGTTTGTGATTTTGTGAGTATGAGTGAGTGTTGATACAGTATCGCAAGTAAAGTGTAAGTAGAGTAAGCACCTTGAGCAAGAGTAGAGTTGATTAAACTGGATGGTACTGAGCCCAGCGAACTCCAACAGAAGAGGCCATCTTACTTACTATCCTTCATTCAGCAGGGAGCACCAAGAGCAAGGTAGAGCGGCAACTCAAAGTTGGGTGAAGCCTTACACACGAGTAGGATAATACATGCCATTTGACTTGCGACTTAAGACAAACGTATATGCAGCTTAATATAAAGTAGAATGCATATAGAAATGTATTAACAACGCAATGAATGCCCTGGCAACTCCAGTATTACAGGTTTGCGAATCAGTGACCCGATAAGAGCTTGCCCTTTGCAGGAAAAGGTGTTCTATTTCGTTTGATCCGACCTTCTGATGTCACTGGCTTTTAAAGGCATTGTAACATCTACTTGTGATGGTAGGTTCGTATAGAAAAACTACTCTATAGTTTAAAAGTAAAGCAAGCAATGTATTAATTACTATCGGTTTATCTGGACTTCGTTCGGATTAAATAATTATCTATTTTATTACATATTATATAGGTATAATCAATACAAATCTGTTGAGATTTTCGTGTATGTCTCGAGATAACTCAAAAACGGCTTGACCGATCTTAACGAAAATTGGTATGTAGTGAAAACACGCGATTGCACAGATGATAGACATATAAAATCTACCTATCTATATATGTAAAACTGTAGTGTCGCTCTGTCTGTATATTCGATTTGTTTTTTGGTAAATATTCTTTTTACGACACACTGGCATCAATTTGACGATTTGGAAAATTCTTGACAGTCTCTCTGTCTGTCTATATGTTCCGGCGTAATTTAAGAACGGCTTCACCGAAATTAATGAAAATTTGTATATAGTAAGATCACGTAATTGCGCAGATGATATAGCGATAGGCTATACAAGATATCAGTAAACCTAATTATATCACAATGCCTCTAATTTACATATAAAATGTACGTAAATATATAGAATATGTCCATCTGGAATAATGCATCTTTCAAATGGTTGAAACAAATTTCAAGTAGGTGCCGTGGGTCGAGAAATTACCCTTCGCATACACAAACTTACAAAATTCCCACTGTCTATTTATAATATTATTATAGACTTCCTAATTAATAATGAAAGTTATTAACATTTATTTAATTTTTATACTATTAGTACATTATAAGTGAAATATAGAAAAGTTTTACGTGCTTGGTTTGCATCGTCGGAGAGATCCAATAGAAGAAGATCCCCACTTCCATCTTCGCCGGTAACGTGTGTCATGTCTTTGGTGTTGTAAATGTTATATTATGTTAGGTTATGTTATGAACGGTGGTGATCACATACCATCTGATGGTCAAGAACGTTTAACGGCTTTTGATATAAAAAAAGTGGTCGGTATCTAACAATCTACAAAGGTAATAAAAAATAAATGGTCGTACACGAATAATATTTATATCCCTTCCTTCCTTTTTATACAAATCAACTGTAAATTTTAATAGACTACACGAATCATGTACAATTTTTTTTATTTATCTTGTAAACATTCACAAGCATGAAAACACGTTACGACAACAGACCATAAATATATATGTACAGAGTAGTTCTTAGACATAGATAACTTACATTTATCTCGGTTATTTCCCAAGCCAACATAATTTAAAACTACATGATCATTACATAATCAATAAATGAGTGACAGTAGTTAAGGCCAGTCAAATCAGCCAGTCATCATCATCGTTAGCCTATATCACTCCATTCCTGGACACAGGCCTCTCCGAAGACACGCCAATGAGCCCATACTATTTTTAACACCTTTTTGCCAGTCATATAAACAATTCAAATTTCATTCCATTACTTAACTGATGCACTTATGCACGTTATATTTTGCTGTTACTTTCGTCAAAAAGGTGCTTTATAATAATAAAAATAATAAATTGCGAAAGAAACTCCTCAGCACAATTTTTCAACCTAAACATAGCAAATTGAAAATCGATTATGGCCTTACAGACGACATTATGGGCGTCTTATATTTCAATAACAGTATATTTTTATTATATATTAATTTATACAAGTACCATGATATCTTTTATCCAAAAGCTGTGTTTTAATACGTCGGTCAAACATATAATAAACTGGTCCGAACCAGATTCGCGTGTGATAAGATTTGCAACAAATGGGACACAGATACTAATGCATATAACTCCAATTCGAACAAACGTCCGTCGTGAAGAGAAACACGATTAAAGCCAAAGACTCAACATTAAAACCCATAATTATTCCACTGTTGGGCCCGGGTCTGATGTCATAATAAGAGGGGTTAACATCAAGTTAACCAAGTGCAGCTTTGACTGCACACACCTTTGTAGCATTACGCAGAAGTAGGGAGCATGCAGGTTTCCTTATCAGGTTTTGCTTCACCGAAGACGGTAACAATAATTAACCCATACAGCATATCCAAACGTAGTCAGAGATAAAACGGGCAACTAATGATACATTGCAGGTGCCTCGCGGACGACGAGGCCCACCATTCCTCGGCGACATTATCGCTACGACGGCGGCAGTTCATCGAGAGATGTCACGAGGCGAGGACGGGACGACATCGCGACGCGCTCCCTGAGGTGTCAGTGAAGCGAACGCGCGAGGAGCTAGCCAAACATGCGGCACAAAACGCACAGTTGACGCGCAAGCTCAATGTGGAGTCGGGCTGGTCGAAGGTCGAGGAAGTGAGGAAGAAGTTCGAGGGGGTAGCAGCGGCTGCGTCGTACTCTAGGTCGTTTGAGTCTCCGCCGAGGTAAAATTCTTAAACACCATGTTTAAAATGCTTCTTTTTTTTTGTGACTTAGCAGTCTAGTTTTTGCATTCACCATCAGGTTGATTTTTCTGTGTTTTTAAATTCAAATCATGGCGGATATTGTAACATTAAATTGCAACAGGTACTCACGATAATTTTTATTTTTAATGAAATAATAACGTGACAATGCACTTAAGACGTAGTGGTGGCACAAACGTTACAATTTTAATGCAACATTTACACCATGATGACTTCTCGTGACAAATATTGGAAATCTTCGAGAATTGTATCAATAAGCCTTGCAATACACGTTTCGAATTTTATGATAATGAAGTAAGGATTTATTTAAAGAATCATTATCTTTTGTATCTGCAGCTTCATTCGTACTATGAGTTTATCGTTTCAGAATCTCCATCGAAACCTTCTCAAAAGGTGTATTATTGTATAAACTTGATATTAGGTAATTATAATAGGTGGACTTAATGCCTTGAAACATTCTACCTCTCGTATGAGAAACTTGTAAGGGATGTCAACAATAATATGGATTAATAAAAATAATAATAATTGTATTTTAAAGGAAAATGTAATTTATAAATAATACACTGCATTACATATACTTATGTACATATTTATACAGTAAATTGTATACCTAAACATACATCCCAAACACGAGTATATACGAGTGTTAAAATAGGAACTAGGGTAAGTCTACTTAATAGCAGACTTCAAATAGCGTGCACGGATTAATCTCCTGAAGGAGTTCTTACACGGAGCTTTACTGACATTTACGGCAAGGCACTCCAGAACAATACTGCCTAAAAAGTAATTGAATATTAGTAGATAAAAGATTTAAATACTAGCAATTTATTTCTTGGTCATCGACATTTTTCACCATCTGCAAAGGTTGACTGGTAGAGAATAAATAAACGTTTACACACTCACACCCCCGCACCAGGATTCCCTGTGTTGAGGGTGGCATGGACATATACAAATGTGATATAACAAACATCCATGATTAGAAAACAAACATTTATCTGTCACATAAATGTCTGCCTCGGTCGAGAATTGAACCCGGCACCCCTCGCTCGGCAGGCAGTGTCACTACCAACTGGGCCATGGGGTCGTAGAAGGCCATCACTGTCTCGATAGAATATAAGAATTATATAATGCCATCATCATCATAACCTACAAATGTCCCACTGTTGATTTCGGTCTTGTCTTACAACTAGAGAAGTTAAAGCCACACTTTTCAGAGTATTATGGACAACTCTTAGGTATCCAGGTTTCCTCAAACTGTTTTCCTCCACCGAAGCAACGGATAGTTTAAAAAACTGCGTGCAGGATTCGAACTTAACTCCTGTGTAACGCCGAATACTAAACTACTAACATTTATACCTCATTATTATTTCAGACGAAGACTAGCAGATTCCCTGTTCGCAAGCTTCAAGCTACCACGTAAAAAGGAGATGGCCGCGCCGAGGTCCGTAGCGCCCCAGCCGCAGCAGAAACGGAAGTCTGCGGTGGAACTGCTCGCGGAGTCCAAGGCCTTTTATGTCAAATCCGAAATTGTGCTGGACAGAAAGCAGGAGTTACCTCTTAGGGTGAGACTTTGATGAACTAGAAAGATTGTTTGAAAGAAATGTTCGTTTAATTTCATACCCTTGATCTGATGGCCAGAACCAGATGTAGCAGATACTAATGGCCTTTTAGAGTTTCTGTTCAAGATACATTACATAGAGAATCTGTTACTAAGATCCTAGTGTATTTCCTTTATGCAACAAATGGTTTCCAAGAAGTTTTATCTTTAGTTTATACTATTTAAAAAAAAAAAAAAAACAATGTTCTTTGATAAAATTGACATTTGTATGAACCTAGGATTATTACAGCTATTATTAGAAAATGACTTATTTTTCTTTCATTTTTAAAATATCAATTTAACCAGATCTATCTC
>DWPT01007684.1:0-10649 GCA_018251895.1 Agathymus mariae mariae | reverse complement strand
AGTCGCCTTTTACGACATCCCAGGAAGAACGGGAGTGGTGCTATTCTACAAAGTGAATCCGGACACCACACGGATAACATAGTAATAACAAATTACACTAGTATTTAGGACACTATTATTTCCAGGCGTCCTTGTCATTATTATATTTATCTATATTATAATATGCTTTGCCTATAAGCTGTGCTTTAATACGCCGTCTTCAATTATTGGGAGTCGAAGTTTCTTAAAACCTCAACTTTGGTTGTTTATCGAGTCCAAGGCTAAAGCGGCTGCAAAGAAACTTGCAGTTCTTGCAAAGGTGCGGCGGTACTTCACACCGAAATAGCTTGTAACCCTGTACAAAGCTCAAGTTCGACCGTGTGTGGAGTACTATTGTCACATTTGGGCTGGTGCTGCCAAATGTCATCTATCAGCATTGGACTCGATGGAAAGGCGTATAAAAAGAGGCTCATTGCTCATCGGAAACAATCTTTAAAGCCTTCAGCAGAGGCGCAGTGTTGCCAGCCTCTCGGTCTTCTATAGGATGCATTTAGGAGTGTGCGCAGGAAATGTTCGAAATAATTCCCCGTCCCGTTTCTCCATCGAACAACCCTGCGTACGGCGGGTATACATCCATAGATTGTGAACGTACCACCAGCACGGACGACACGGTTTGCGTCTTCATTTATTATGCGCACTGCAGAGGGCTGGAATAACTTGCCCGCGTCGGTGTTCCCGGCTACTTACAATATGGGAGTCTTCAAGAGGAGAGTGAAAAGGATATTATAAGTTGGTGCGTTCAACATCTTAGATTTCATCACCACTTACTATCAGGCGGGATTGTTGTCAAGCATTAACTTATCTTACGTAAAAAAAAATCAGAACCCTGTAAGATAATCAAATACATAATAATCAGTCGAGTTCGGTTCAGACTCGTATGCTATGGGCTTCCGGAGTGTATTTTATTTTACATATAATTCAAGAATATTTGCCGAACTTGTTTCCTTGAATACACTGAGTAACACCTTCCGTTTCCTTATCCGTTTCTTCGAATTTAGGTTTATCGGTTTTATTATTATTATCGGAATTAGGTTTATCGGTTCGAATTAGGTTTAATCGGGTAATCTTCATATAATTTCTTCTGTATTTCATTTGGTGTAACAGAATGACAGACAGATCATGCCAATGATCCTATAAGAGTTCCTTTTTTTTCTTTTTATAAATCAACAATATGTGGATTCGATTTTTCATTTAAAGTTAGTTTTCTTATTCATACAAAAAAAATTAAACATTCCATTTAGTTCGAAATTTCCCATTCAGAGCACTTCGGGATCTTTTATTTGTGATTGGAAAATAATTTACGATAATCTACTCTGGACTAACGAACGCAGGCAAACCGACGGACGAAAATTATTTAACTATATAACTGTTCATAATAATAACCGTATTATATTCAGACATGGAACACTCGGCCTTATAAATTACGGTGTTATTATTAGATAGATAACAGATAGAGGCGACTGTCGTTTATTATACGTACCAGTAACAGTAGTCGGTTAGCGTTGGTCACGAGATAACTCTAATTATAGTATTGTTTACCTGCAACCTACTACGGTACCGTACAGACAGGACTCGGATACCTACACTTAAAATGACGTAATTTATTAAGCAAAGAGAACGTAGTGTATTTGTATATTTACTAATAATAATAAATAAATAATAAAGTCGGGGCCTTGACTTTGGGTCATCAAAATTTGGCAGTGTTGCATCCAAATACTCGGCAAGAGCAATACACCTTCGACCGGTTTCATTATAGACTGCAGACGGCTTTACTCTTTAGGCGACAAGCCATTGTCTCACACAGATCAGTCTCTACCAAGATATGATACGAAACTTAATCTTCGGAAGCACCAGTTGCGTATGTTATTTTAATCTTATCTCACAAATTATATTAACATGAGTCCGTTGCATACTCCGTCTGGTCTGTCTATTTGATGGAGCGGAACAGTTCTAAGCACTATGTTCACCGGAATCAAAACAATTTTTTTCACACCGTGGCCGGAGCATTTGTCGCTGCAGCTCAGCGCGCGAGGTACGTCACATATCCTATATCTTACAAAGGCAGTCGACCTTTGATATTTTATTTCGCGCTGGGTTGTAACACCTTCCATTTCGGCTAACTTTATGCTTTGTTAAACACCCTCTAATGGTTACCTGTGCTCGGTTACATATGTCGATTGGCATTAAGCGGATTATACAATTTTTTTCGACATTCATCAATAAAACACTATTTTTAGAGCATCTCAATCCTTGGTAGAGTGTCAATTATAATATCAATAACACAAAGTAGGATGCATACAATTTGATCGGTGTACTATACTCAGTACTATACTATACTTATACTCAGTGCCTCTAAGCATTTCTGTTAATTATTGCATCCTTCCAAAATAACATCAGAACTAAAGTCAGGTGCATGCAATGAATCATGTTACTATTGGCACTGAAACAAAACTTATTTCTAATGGTTGCCATAAGTCAATCCTCTTCACGATTCGCGGGACCTTTCGTAATCGACTGACAATGACCAGTATCTCAGCTGTACGCCGACTGCGTGTGTGGGTGTACCTTCATATAGCCCTTATTCTTGGCCGTTATCAGCTCACTCGCATGTCGAAGATGAATTGTATAACAACAAATACTAAAAAGATAAAGGAGATAGTTTTGATGGGTATCTAGAGGGACGAATTTAGAGCACCTCCATAAGCAGCCATAGTGACCTTTTTTTAAACACCCCTACTTTTATGTAGTTTCTGAGTGTTATTACCCATAAATAACAGGAAATGTAAACGAACTTAGCTTAATGAGAGTTTAAAAGCAACATTCTTAATAGATATAATAAATATGCAGTACAATAAAATTGTGACTGATGCTTTCTGTACATGAAGGATATATGAGAAAAAATATTATTAGGGGGAGGGGGACCAAAAGTAATAGTTTGTCGGTGCGTTTGTTTCTGCTAATCTTAGAAACGGCTTAACCGATTTAGTTATGGTTTTTACTGATGTATTGCAGTACGATTTACTTAATATTCAAAGTTCGTTTCATTGTAATCCGTTCATAAAAAATTAAAATTAAAAAAATATATTTCTAATTCACAGAACGAGAAAAGCCCATTCCTAAACAATGCAGCTGCTATTTTTAAGCATAATGCGCAGTTTTTCTGAAGCGGTCCACGGGTGGTCTACTGGTATGAAATCTAATAAGAAACACCTAATAAATAATAATAATAAGAATTATCCTACCTAAACTAAAAGTGAAGTTAAAACAGAGTTAAAACGCTGAAAACTAGCTCATGGTTAACTAGATAATCCTTGACATACGTCCTTGGTGTTTTAATTGTCCACGAGCGAGGGCGGCCACCGCCTCCCAATAATGGCCGCCTGCTCGTCTGCCGGCCTTTAACATTTAAACATAAGTATGAAGTCTGATAGCCTAGTGGTTAGAAAGTTTGTTTCTCACGCAGGAAACTCGGAGGTCCAATCTGGCACGCAGCTTTAATTGTTCAAATTATGTGCGTATCAAAAATTAATTATTACTTGCTTCGTCGGAGGAAACCTGCACGCACACCTGAGGGTTCTCCATAATGTTCTCGAAGACGCGTAACGTCCGCCAATCCGCACTCGATCATCGGCACCGACTTCAGCCTTAACCCCTCTCATCGTGAGAGGGGACCCGCGCCCAATAGTGGGACAATTATGAGTTGTAATGCTAATGATGATGATAATGAGGAGCTCTTTTTGATATTGACGGGAAATTTTCGACAGATAATGTCGCTGGGAGATACTAACTCATGTGGGATAACACCTCCTCCGCTTTCATTCGATGCATATGGAAATCCTCCTAGCCTCCTAAATATCGTGTGAACATAAACATAAATATGAGCCAGACATACCACTCGGCCGACACAGTTTACAGTTTGTTCAACACTAGGACGTGTCTTGACGCGGTCAGTAATACGAACTATTCTGGGAACACCTGGCGTCGTGCAATTATTGACGTCGTATATGACTCAGGATATCAGGATGTCAACTACAGGCACAGAATAAAACAAAAAAATGCAGTGGAAACTTGCCCTTCTGTCTCTACGGTGGAATCAACTAAGTCTGCAGTGAAATAAGCATCTTTAAAATACCTCTGTCTCTTGATTTTAGACGGATTTTAAAAAATGGTAGGTATATTTGCAACCAGTCTGAAATATAGATCTCTTTAGAAACGCGTGTCTCGACCACGTTTTTGAAGAATCCCGCTTTTTAAACCAAAACTTAAAAAAAAAAACGGTTTTTATTTTTACGAGATACGGGCCACAAAAATTAACTTAGCCAATATTTACTGTAGTATTTTTACTCCTGTGCCTCAACATTATTACTATATAAAGAAACAACTTAGTTAGATATAGTTGCTACACGCCGTACGACACATGTCGCTCGGCGTCGCACCACGCCGTTGGTATGAACCAACACAAACAACGCAGTAATGAAGTAATCGGTTTCTTCCGCGAATGTGATGAGCAGATTGCTCTCAACCAATATTGTGCGGTGCGGCGCGGTGCGGCGCGGTGCGGTGCGGCGCGGTGCGGCACAGTGCGGCGTGCGTGTGACGTACGGTGTGCAGCAATTCACAATAAATTAGGACAATGATCTGTGCAATTTGTATGTGAGGGAACGACCCGTATGCCGATTGCGCAGAGTCCTAAAGTGTGTTGCGTTAACCAGATTCATATAGAGGACATTTTACACAACTAGCAGAAGTTAACCTTGTAAAACGTGTACTAGTCGACGCTCGCCTGTGGCGTTACAAGATATTCCAGGTTGAACTGATTTTGAGTCTCGCAAGTCTGAATATGCCCTAACTACGATGTGATCACCGCGGGCTGGTAATCATCAGATTACGCTTGTTTGAACACCGTGACGCGATTACCGGCCCTCCCCTCTCCACTCCCTCACGTACATTGGGAATCTTATATCTAATGGAAACATTGCATAAAACATACATTAGTTAGGATTTTTTGCTTATATCATAGAGTGCAATAAACATTAACATTTTAAATGCAATGAATACCTACCTACCCACTCACGATTACATAAAAGTCGTAAAAAAGTCGTTACGATTGTGTCGTGCTCGCACTAAAACTTAAGAAAGGAAACCGGAAAACGCCATTTCACGTTTCCACAAATTGAAACAGCATTTTTATGTTGCATCTGTAGCCTGAGTGGCGGCTCCGGTATGTAATAAATATAAAATATAACATTGCGAAACTGAAGCGAGCGCTCCGTAACGCACGGCGGGCCGCGCCATTTATTATACATGCGTCAGATAACAGAACTAACTACATACGATAATCACTATAAGCTGTACTAGAAGAATTAATCTATTAGTCTGAAATAGAAAAACACTAAGTAGTGCTTATTACAACGTACGATTATTTGGAATGTTTGAAGTTTATCATTGAACCATATTGGATTACAACAAGTTGAAGTTATGAACAAAATTTAAAGTTCTAATCATAAGTTGTTGTTACATGAACCTTTCAGTGTCTCTTCTAGGAGAGTCCCTGGAACAGCTGTGCCCTCCCTGAACCACTTACTATTATATTCATTTAGCGACTATTTATAAAAATGGGAAAGGTGTACAATAAAGAGGATTTGTATTTTTATAAATATACAGCTCGACCATACGCAAACAATAACGTATCCACAGTGGATAAAGTAAAATTTCTTATCTTGAACCGATTGTCCATTTTGCCCCTCGTACTTGTACGCGATAACTACAGTCCTCAACCTTTCGCTTCTTATTAGCAAAGTAATTTGTTCAGCTGAGATTATTAGGTAAAGGAATCAGTAGCAACTGATTAAACCTCTACCTTACAAATGTGCGTGTCGTGCCGTTGGTTTTATTATTGAAAAGACCCGCGGACTCCAGAACCAGAACCAGAATCCAGAATATACAAAAAAAATAAGAACAGTAATAAACAACGATAATGTCAGTTGCAGTTCACGACGCAGCTGGAATACTTTTATATAACTTACTACTTAACAACTGAATAAAATTTACTTATTAAATATACAAGAATACGATCGAGTTTTATATAAATCAACTGGCGGTAGAACCTCCGTTCGTGCTGTTCGATTATAGTGATCCATATATGTATACATGTAGACATAATGTGTAACATACATACATCATGAATAATGAAATTTTCAAATTTGTCTATTTAATCATTTTTATACACTGAACTATATTCAGGCCTGTTCTATACAGGCCTGAATAGCACTGGTTATTTCTAAAATACATAAGTTCTAGCATACCAACAAAAGGCCATTTAATGGGAGAGAAACAATTTTAGCGTGCACACCGGAATGCCGCGGTTGTGGAGATAGCCTTCCGCATTGCCCCAACTCAGAAAATTCTCACTCTCTCTTTATAATAGTGGTATAGATTACAGACCGATACAATACATCCAGCTGACTAGACAGAGCACCGACGACATGGAGACATGACATTCGTCTTAAGGCTATCTAAATACAGTTACCGCCAGGATGACACAATCTAGTCACGTAGCCTAGGGAAAGGTCACATGGGATTCAATCTTAGATCCGAGGGCATCCGTTAATCAACAGATACGATGTAGATACGAGTGCAGCATAATGTTTGTCGTTGTTCTCGTTATTGTCAACATTCCGCATATTGTTACAGTAGTGATTTGCCTTGAACCATTCGTACATAAATATTATATGCAACTCCGTACACCGTTCAAACTTGCACGTGCTGTGGTTGTCGATATTATCGTATTCAGTAGTTTCACATAATACTACTACTACTAGTCATGTCTAACGCCTTGTTCATGAACGTTATTTAACTGTGTTTAAACTAATTTGGCGGTCACAAACGTTGCCACTCGTATAGAACCACCGATATATGGTTATTAATATAAGCAGCCACATTCTCTTGTTTCAATCGTAATAAAAAAAATGGTAAGCAAAACGTCTCGTGGCGACTAATAGTAACTATATTGTTGTGTTGCTTAGGATCTGAATAATGTATTTTATTCATTCAATGTTTGTTTTTTGCCACTTACAATGTTCACATAGTGTAACTTAAAAACGTTCTGAATAATTTTGAACAGAATGTGTTAGAAATACATAAAGTTAGTATGTACATATTTTTTTAAATATAAATCTTATAAAAGATAACATTACTATTAAAAAAACCACCTTGTAATGGTTATCTCATCAACTTAGTTGCATTTCGAGAACAATGCCTGTAATGCCAGATTTTTACCTAACAACAAAATGTATAAATAAAAGTTTTGTAGTGGGAAAACAGGAACGTACTTTGTAGTCACAATATGGTTTATGAATTAAAACGTTTTAAACTTTAAAGACTGACTAATGCTGTTAGTTAATTGCCTGATTATTCAACGATTGCTTTTTGTCATTCTAACGAGAACTCATTTGTTGTTTAATTAAATCATATCTATTATTATGAATAACACTATTGACTTGTAACTAAAACATATCAGGGTCCAAAGGTGAGTTCACAAAGAATTTGTCGATCTATAACACTGTCACTGAGAGAGACCGATCCATGTCTCCCAGAGCTCTCGTTCGCTCGTGAACTCCGTGATACTTGCGGTCATCCATCGGACACCCGTCCGCGTCACTCTCGCCGCCTCGAGCCGTGAAGCTGCGAACGTTCAAGTAGGTACAATAACATCGCCGGCACCAGGTAACCTAGATTGTTTATACCTATTATGCAGTCGGCGGTCAAGTTTTTGTTAAGATAGATTTCGCTTTCGGCGGTTTTTGTTTGCAGTGTCCGACATTGTCCAGCTGAATAAATGAAGCTTAGAATTTTGGAGTTGGCGGTTCTTCCGCATATGTAATACTCATATATTAAAAATTCATATTCATATTCAATCACCATATAAAAACTACAGAAAATTACGCTTATCAATAAACAGATATTACAATGACATATCCATTTGAGTGCACTCCATTTTCCATCCAATGTTTCCAATCGACACAACCTTGGTAACTCTCGACAGAATTAAAACATTAATTTGTATTTGTTTTGTAACGTTTATTCTGTGGAAGAAATCCTGATCAGTAAAATTATCGATGTCACATTCATCGTCATGAAGCGGCTACTAAGATACCATTAACATATTATACTACAGTAGTCAATCCTCCAATCCCACAAAAAACTAGCCAAATCTCGTTGAGAGCCACTCTATTAATCAATCCTCGCGAGAAGCTTAACTCCAAACGAGTACATCTCTAGTTCAGAAACACAAAATTGCAATGATTCTGCGACACGAAAAGCGACATTCTTATTACTTAAACCTTAGTTGAATCGGTAATCGGTAGTTATCGGTAGGTATCGGTGTGGGTGTAATTTTCCCCGACGAAAAGGCCACGTGCGAATTCTGCAAGCACCTATTACTTACAAAGTTATAGGCGTTTTAAAACCTGAGAGTTCTCTCACAATATCTTTACAAAACAGCAGTATTTTTTAGACAAGGTACAGCAACAGTACCGAGGTGGGGCAAATAATAATAAGAGATAAATAGATTCCATTTGGTTCTTCTCCCGACCGTTCAAACTCGGAACCGAATAAGATTAAACTAAAGTTACTAATGTAACCGACATTAGTACTTGGGATACAGTGATCAGCTGAAGTCGGGTGAAAGGAGCAAATTTAAACCACCACGTATTTGTCCGCTGGCCGGTTAACAAAACTGAAATCTTATTTCTACGACTTCACAGACGTTAACCATAAACGAGTGGATGATTTCTTAAAAATGAACAGGTTAATCCGCAGTGCGACGAAATGGCACGCTGCGCTGTAATCACGATAGATGGCGCTGTATTTTAACAATTGACGACGAGATAATTATTTTGTCAGGTAAAACCGTGAAACGAAAAACAACCGCGGAAGCCAGCGGCCGCGGCTCATTGTGTTCACGTAGACATTCGGAACAGGAAAATGGTCGGCGTTTAATACAGTTAGTGGTGACTTCTAGAACGTTCTTATTTCCACTCAATTGTATTACCGTTTATAGAATAGTTTGGTTAATTTGTTAGTGTAACAAGGTGAATGTTACTCATTACGTTGTTCAGTTGTTCAGTGGCACGTAACGTCCACATGTCTAAACCGTCTGCGACCGACCGCCCACCGATAACTTACGGCGCTTTATTTTATTGTTATCTTGCTTCTCTTCACACTTGCACTTTTGGTAGATTGCGTAATGTTCACTTGTAACTCTATAGTAGGGATATAATGGATATAAAATTTCAGATCTGAATACGGATATATAAATAATATTTAAACGGTTTCGGTTACGGTTACGGATATGAAAGTATTTCGGATTATTCCACTGTTTCGGATAATTTCGGTAAAGCATATTAAATGATTTAAGACCTTTAAAAAACAAATAATGTATTTAATGGTAGTTTGACTTTCTTTCTATGTATTATTTAGTATTATATACATGGACAAAAAACCTAAAATAATATGATGAAATAATAAGTGTATCGGCTCAAACATCGAACCCCTGTCATAACGTGTTTAATTTAGACTCTGCCTCTATCTGAAACTATTCGAAACATTTTTATCGGATTCGGTTACGGTTTCGGATATATTTTTAGTCGGATATCCGATAGTTTCGGTCACGGTCACGGAGCTCCATAACATCCCTGCTCTATAGTTTCATTGACATGCATTAAAGTGCACCCCTCCACAACAAACTACCACCACGCCACTACCACATCGACGATAGGACGACCGATTGTTTATACCTAATTAATTAATTAATGTGGTGTACAATATAGGGTTATTGTATTTAACAATTGCCCGTGGGCTACGTTGTACGTACAGTTCTAGTGGCAGCGACACGGAAAAATATATGCACTGGTCCCACCAATCATTTTCCCATTGATGGCTTGGGTGATGTAGTTTTTCCATGACCTTACTAACATTTGTTTTCATAATTTGTTATCTTTAAGAAGCCACAACACTTTTTAAACACAAAACATATTTCAGAAATAAAAAAATAAAAATATATGTAATTGTATAACACATTTGGACTCTAAAAATCAAGACAGACACAAAGAAACGCCCAGTAAATCAGTAAATGTAACTAGCGACATTGTTCGAAACGCAATCACTATTGGTTTGTACAGGAGTCAGCAGTTAGCTACCACGCACAGGACGAGGTCCGATCTGATGACGCGGTGTGATGATTTTATAACAGTAAGGCCACAAACGCATATAATTATCGGTGACATTTCCGAAGTTGAATGAGGCACCTGACGACCTTCGTTAATTAAAATATGGACAACTATACATGATGCCACGACTATCAATCGGAAAGTATCAGTGAAGTCGGAAATAATATGATTCGTTTAAGCAGTTCTACCAAGTATTTGTTACACAAAGTTTATTTATTAAATAGACGTAGTTATACATATACATATAAGGACCCATATAGAGACATAGTTTGTTTAAATGAATCAAATCAAATTCAGCAGTTCTAAGTAGGGATGTTATGGATATGATATTTCGGATCCGGATATGGATACGGATATATGAATCATATTTTACCGGTTTCG
>DWPT01007683.1:0-10650 GCA_018251895.1 Agathymus mariae mariae | reverse complement strand
GGATTTGTTGAAGCGATGGCGTAGTTTGACGTTTGAAAAGTGTTTGTAAAAACCAACTTCGAATAAAATATTATTTCATTTCAAATATTATTTCATTTCATTTCATTTCAGGAGACCGGTACCTTACTGGAGACAGCGGAAGATTACCCAATGAGCTAAAAATTAACAACAATGTCAATCATATAAAACTACGGCCCTATGTCGTAATGTCCTTATTGGGTCCGAAAGAACTCTTAAATCAATTAATTAAAACGGTAGTTGCATAAAAAAAAACAGAGAATATATATAAAATGAATTGTGTTTTATGCTCTTTGATGATACAATTCCAGATTCAAAATTAAAAAGAAAAAGCATTCGTGTTCGTTCTATATTCAAAGGCGAAGGCGCGCGAAAGTGTCATGCCGGCCATAATTGGGGATGACAGTTGTCGGCGATGGCATCCGCTGGAGACAGGTCTGCTGTGCGCGCGTAACGAGAACATACTCAACTCGTCTTGTTCCTAATAATAATGAACAGAGTTGTCTATTAAAATAAACGTTATTTAATTTTGCAAATATTATTGATATACGCAGTGTGTAGTAAATATGAGTTTCTTATTACATAAATTTTTTGCTACTTTTGGAAGATTTTACCCACAAACCACATCCATTAATCAGACTTTCAAAATTGATACTTGGAGTAAGGCCCTTAGGCTGCATAAGCCTCTGATGCGGACCGTAATCAATCCAACTGAGTCCAAATATACTATGTATGAATACAAAACCCACGAATGCACATTATATTTTAATCATTTTCTAAGGTATCAAGTATCAGTTTTCAGAGCATCGCGTCGTGACAACACTTTTTGTTAAAAAGTGCTCAGAATTCTAGTAACTTTCTTCCTAACCGTTATCGGTCTTTCGATCCATGTGGCTTATCCGTGTTACGTGTAAAAAAAGTATGAATTTCATCTTATATTCATATCGTTTTCGTCTTATATTCTTGGAAATATCATACGTCTACGAATGGAGAGCTTGTAGGTAAGTCAATCTGAAAAATTTTGCATTGCTACATTTATATATTTCTATCTATAGATATAAATCCTAAAAATTATCCTAACCAATTCATCAATAGGGGGCTTGCGCCTATTGCTATGCTTTTTTGTGGTGAACTAAAAACTTTACGTACTACTTCGATAATTATAAGAACCAATAACCCAAAGTATATAATTTACGTATGCACTGCGACTACGTTGTATCGTCATTAATACTACAAAGTTAATAAGCTATTATGTTGGGAAATTACGTTGACGATTGTTCCAGGTAGCAACAGGCTGGCTCTTCCATTCCAATCCCGACTTTCCATCCATTTCAATTCCGTCGGTAGTCGTGGGCAATGGTAAATTATTTTTCAAATTTACCCCTTAATCATTTTAATGTATTTCGGCTATAATATTCGACAATTAGTTAATAACCAGCTGGCTTAGCCCTATCCTTACCCTATCCATTGGTCAGTAGGGCCAATTTACCATCTAGACATGTCTAGACATTTGCGAGCTATAAAGCAAAACATAGTATAGATGTTTTTACTTTTAAGCTACTTTAATTCAATCAATTTCAATTCAAAACTTGAAGACATAAAAGCTGGTAAAATAAAATGTTCAAGAACTCACCGCGGACTAGGATTTCCTGTGTTGCAAATGTTTCGGATATATACAAATGACAGATCACAAATGTTAATCGGTCTAACATTATTATCTCTTCAAAATCTGCTCTGGGCGAGAATTGACGGTACCATTGGATTTCAACTGAAGCATACAGAGCGAAACGACCACCAATAGCCGGACCTGGCTCAATAATTTCATCTGTCGTTTGACAAGTTGTAAAGCAAGCAGAGGAAGTTAGCTTGGACTCAAAAATAGATAAAAACAAGTAAAAATATCAATTAGTATTATTATACTAGTTAAATATTTTGCACATTAGTTGTCTATGGGGCGCCAAATTAAGGGACGAATTCTCCGAATACCATAAATTGAGTAAGTTAATTATGGGACGTGACCAATAAATCATAATTCCTGTTTTCGGCGGTGCTCGGTGGTCTATATCTACATTGCATGTTCATTTCGCTGGGATGTAGGCTCAATAATGCGTGAACATAACCATTTGTCAAAACATCATCCGGTACCGTGACCAGCTATATCTACTATTTACGGACATAATTTTCAAACTTTGTAGTTTGAAAGCGTATTTCATTATTAATGCGTCATTTGTTTATGTAACTGACTTCTTATTAATGAAAGTGTTTCATGCAATAGATAGAGGTATTTTTGGACGTACTGTATTAAGTGTGTTCCAGTTACAACACTTTTAAAAATGTATTCTATAAAACGTGGGACTTTCAGTCGTAGTCGGTTCATATATCAAATACAACGAATATAGAGAATGTACATGAAAATAGTTCTTAAGATAATGCAGTGTGGTGATCGCTTAAACAACTTCAACTGGTAAAAATTGTTTCTAAATTTCCAAAAGCGTGGTGACCATAGTGCGCGCGCGCATCACAATTACCTCCACTCAGTGCGGCCATCAGTCACGTCGCATTCACGCACCGGTTCGTTCAAACGATTCATTAAGAGTTTATATTTATCGGCGCCTTAAAAAATGCACATAAACCATTCAATTAAATGTTTACGCAAATAGAACTGAAATTCATAAAATTACAGAAATATTTATAGTTATTGTATACTTGTAGCTGTAAGGAAATGGAACAGTTATTGCTCGGCTTTAGGTTTATCGTATATCATAGGGAGAGGCGTTATTCGCTGGCCAAACTTGGAGCGCACACTTTAAATGAAATTATGATTAAACAAAGAATTCTCGGCTTACAGTTATTAGTTTTAGAAATAATAAATTACTAACCTCGTGAAATTTTTAAACCCTAGTCCCCTGTGCTGCCAGTAGATTACCTCTTCATATTATTATGTGATAGATAAATATTTGTTCTCAGATCATAGGTGTTTGTTATGTTTCATTAGTATAATATGCCAATTTCGCCTGCGACACAGGCAATCACAGTATGGTGGTGTGCTTGTGAACGTTTATTTTTTACCTGCTAAGTTACCAATTTATCATCATTAGAATTGTAAAATTATTAGACGTATCAAGTGCCTGCTCCAGTTTCGGACACCACACACGCACACCAGTCAACACTATCATAAATTATTTTAATAAAGAAGTACTATTAAAAAATATATATGATACTGACATACGTACGTGACTAACGATAACGGACACAATTATACCACGTTTTGGAGAAATTTTGTCATCGCAAACAAACATTATCTAGATTTTGTGAGATTCTAAAAATATGACTAATTAGAGCCAGTGGAGGTCACAATAATGAAGATATTAGTAAAATATTAATCAAGACGTTCCATCCCATCACCAACGACGTCGGTGTTGACGTTCGGGCCTAATTGATGGGTTGGGGGCAATAATGCAACAGGCCTTATTAATGAGATGTGACAAATTGATGGGTTTTGCCATAAACGGGTCGCGAGATTCGCGAGGAACATCCGATAATGAAGGCACCAGAGACATTGCTCACGAGAATATGCTCGCATAGTTGTTTTTGTTGGAGGTTTTTTTTAAATATTATAAATCCAACAAGTTTTTCAAGTTAGATACGTGTGAGACTTTTGTGATATTTGCATTAAAATAAAACAACAAACATTAAATTTTTATTCGAAATTTATATCTGATATTTAAGACAAAAAAATCACACGTGTTTTCGGACTCCAATAACGTGGTGTCTTTAAAATGTCCCGGTGAAAATGGTGAATACAGTACTAGGAATTTAAAACTTTAGCATCTGTTCCATAGATACTGACCTGAAGTGTGTAGCTAAGGCATTGTAATAAAAGTTAGGTTAAGCTATACTAATTAACCCGTAACCGTTTATAAAGTCTTTGTTGACAACACCTCTTCTACTTCACATGTCAAATTTTCGATGCCACACAATGTTTTCAGACCCGCTAGCTAATTTTGACAGGATCTCAGCTAGTTTTATATTTTATTGTGTATGTCCTGTGGAACCTTATGTGAATGTATGAGAACATGTGTATGTGTACCCAAGAAAATATGGTAAGAACTGTTTTCTATTATCGTTAATGAAGGCCTTGGTTTTGAATTAGTATTGTTGATATCGGTATACTGATACCTTTTCACTGCATTGCAGCAATAAGTCAATAAACTCAAGAAATATTATATTTGTAAAACGAAGCGAGGGCCACTTGCTAGTTTAATATAAATATCAGAAAAGTTATATAACAATTAATTATACAGACACTTTTTAACGTTTTCGATGCAACATATTACTACTACAAATACCATAAAATCCTGAACAACTTTTTGCGCTCAAATATAGTACATCTCTTTCCTATTAAAATCAACTCGCAATAAACCAAATATCCTCCCAAAAAATTGATTACGACAAAACTAGCTAATCAGGTATTTCCTGAGGAAATCTGTAATTTGTGTGGATGGCTATAATCTTAATTTGAAACACTCCACGCCGATCTATTCTTATCGTTTTATGTTTTTTCATCTGCATATCGTTAAACTTTGACACTTTTTTACGGTAGTCGACGTATAGTGGCTTATCTTTTTAACACATTCTCTCTCTAAGTGCATGCCAGTGTTTCCGTACACCATTGACGGTTTTTTATGACAAAAGTTGCTTCAGTTATGCAAAAAAAAAATACATTTTTAGTTGAACCGTTGACATCTCGCGGGATTTGACATGCACTCTTCTTTTTTACAAAATAATCGTATCACAGAAACGTTAACGACTTTAAATAAACCACTTAAAGCGATTGACAGAATTAGGGATACACGTCTTCTTAAGTGGATCATATTTGACATTGATTGGCTTTTAAATTTTCTGATTCATAAATAATCACTACTCAACCCAATCAATTAATATTCCACCCTGGAATCGTAATGTGTAAGTATATTCGCGATATAGTAAGTGCACCATGCTGGCTAAACGCGAATCGGCCGACTTAGCCTACCTTTGTAAACATACTTTTGTGGTAATCGGTATTCTCACAATATTTTTGTTCACTAAGCAAGTAATTTTTGATACACACATACACACACACACACACACACACACATTATTTGATGTAAATAGAGTTGTTATCCACTGATTACAATGAAAAAGAAAAGCTTTTTTTTCCTCAAACGATAGCTGGTAGAGTCTTTAAACTGATTATTATACGGATCGGGGAGACAGGTCTGGGCTGAACCAAAACCACGCAGTGCCGTGAAGGAATGTACTTTAAGTTTTGTGTTTTGTTTGATTAATGGCTATTAAAAAGTTAACGCATACATTCTCTTTCTCCAAGAGTAATTATACATCCGTAAAAACTAACCTACTTTTCTTGAAATGTACTTGAATTTTCTATTCTACTCTGATCTGAATTACGTTGTACATTACTTAAGGTATTTTTATATCGGATTTACTTTTATATTCTTAGGTAAACGCAATCGTGAGGAAGCATAGATATAGGTTAGAACCCTTCAGAACGTTCTGAAAGGCGTGTGAAATCTGCCTATCCTCGCTTGACCAGCGTCGTAATCTAACCTGTACCCCTCACATTATGAGAAGACACCTCAGAACATTAGTGGGTTATTGATGAGCCGTAACGAAGTTGAAAGTTCACCATTGTTTATTTCGGCTACATTCTTTGTCACATACAAACAGTTCATTGAAGCACTCGCCATCATGAAGTTAGTAGAATACGCAAAGACAATCCATATTCATAAGATATCGGTGACTCAAGGATCTTTGACTATTCGAACTGCGCGTTTTGGTTGCGTCACTGTTACGCAGATAATATAACGCCACTGCGGGACTACTACTCCATATATGAGGCCTGTATTGTACTCCGTTAAGTACAAGCAAATACTTCGTAGTTATAATTTTAGTTAATACATAAACTGACACGTTTTACATGTGCTAAATACTTGTCATACATGTTTTTATTTTCATAACGTAAACAAATAAAATATTTAAGAAATATGTAATTGTATGGAAGTCGCGATCCCAAATCGTCTTTAAAAGGCTTGTAACATAGCTTCCGTAGTCCGTACACCCGCGAGCATCTTACTCGTGTAACTTTATATGATACAATCGCAAATAACACTCAACATTTCCACGAATCATCGTAAATAGCGACCACCCTTGCACCAAAGTATCGGTTACAGACACGCCGCCGCGCTGTCACCAGATACGTCAGTGGACCGTGACCGACTACTGTCACGTTGTCATGTCGTGCAGCAGTTAAATAGGTCGCTCATATTATCACAGACGGTCTCGTCACCGATAGCTAGAAGGTTAGATGGCTATGGAACTTACGCCAATTGCAAGTTTATTAACTGTAAATTAATTACGTTTAGTTTTTTGTAATTGTCTACTTAACGGTGAGTAGAGTGGACATCTTGGAGGGCGACTTGATGGAACATCAAGGTTACGGCTTAGTAACTAAAGTTATGTAAAACCAAAGATTTGCTGGTCAAAACAAAAGCGGGGAACCTTGTATGGCTTTGTAATACTACATCCAAAAACAAACTTTAAATTATTACATTTGACGGCTAATACCTTATTAGCCTTATTATTATTATTATCTTAATGTCAATTAATAAAAAAGTAACAAATTATAGCCAGTAAAATTATATGATGTACACTGCATATAACTTTCAGTTAAAAATTAAGAAATGAATTATAAACGATAACGATTTATTAAATTCTGGCTACACCTGTATAAAATAAATATATAATTTTCACAAAGCGGACGCGTTGCTAACAAGCCTGTGAAATTTTAATGTGTTAATATTCCGTAGATGTATACTAAATTCCTACGCAGTTACCACAAGCCTCGAATTAAATGCGGCGGGAGTTACAATCGCTAAACGTCTCTTTATTAATTTCCCTTGCAATCAAAACACCGATTTTATTATTCGATTCACCGTTAACTCATTGCCGTAGTTAGCTTAATAAATCTGATTAAATCGCCGACTTGTCTCACTCACTGCGAGATTTCAAAGACTGGAAATTTGTCCTGACAATATTTACTGCGACGGCTTCCAGCAGATGAGCCGTTCAGATCAAAGATGTTGTGTAGGGTGTGCAGTTATTTATTGTTTTGAGAACGGCATATTTTTTTTACGTTTATGAATTTGAATTCGCAGTTCAAATTATTTCTATTTTTAACTGCAATAAATAAATTTTATTAAAATTATATCTCGGTTTTTAAACCGGTATACCGCGCACGTTATGATTCTGATCGTTTATAATATTCGTTTAGATGAGTGCGGGTTCATAGAATATGAATGAATATCCGTGTATAGATAAACATAGATAAGTCGGACCGTTTATATACAATTTGATTATTTGAAGAACCACCAAATTCAGTGAGTTAAAAAGAATGGAATAATTAAATTAATTAATTAATTACAACCGGATGTAAAAGAAGACAAACTAGTTTTTTTTTTCAGTAAGAAACATAGCCAACAAATATTAAATGTTACGCTGTAATCGCTATGGTATGTGTCCAGATACAGTGTTAGCACATTATTTGGTTCATAACCATTGTATCTCAAGCAACCACGTCGCCATGGTCACCGCACGTGTCGTCACGTGTTACTCGACAACATGGAGGTCGTATGGCTCCTTAGGGAGTCTTGAAAAAACCTCAGCTTGTATATTTTGTAAATAATATTTTATAACCGTTCCCTTACCGACCCGACAAGGTAACGGAGTGTTGGGAATAGATAAAGAATTGCGCTTTTTAAACATTTGGAAAAAACTATAATTATATCAGTTGCGTATTTTATGCAGTACGCGCTTCCTTTAGTTTTTTTTTTACTTTTGTGTAAATATTATAGTCAAGATTAAAACGTGCGCAAAGGCAGGTAGATAAAAAATATTATGTTAACAAGGTCGATTTGAATCATCTCATAAATCAGACTCAAATCTGATTCAGAAAATTATAATTTAAATTTAGGCAGTATTCAGTAAGTTAAAGTAATGAAGTTTAATACGAGAAATATATGTTGTAATCAATGTAACCTTTTATATTGCTAAAATTTACAAGAACAATCACTGCTCATGTTTAATTAAAAATTTAAAACATTTATTATGTTTAAACGGAGTATATTACATCGTAACGCAATAATCTCACCAGATAACAACCTAAGACTTTGATGTATGATATTAAAAATTACTGTTTTCCGAAGTGCCAGTTAGTTACATAAGACTTTATATTCATAAATCTGTACATAAAAAATAAAATAGACATTTGGTGTCTTTAATTTTTTTCTTAGATACGTATAAAATGTTACTAAACAGCTTGAATTAGATACCCGTTCCTTCAAAACCTTGAAAAAATGTTTGAATTAAAGACAGACGATTTTATTTTTTTGTCTGATCAATGCCCTAGATTGATGATGAGAGTGGTGTGGTGGCTGGTAGTTAGGGCCTACCGAATTATTTTTTTACTTTTAGTACATTATTTACATCATTATTATCTTTATTTACAGTAAAACCGTTGAACATTTATTTTACTAATTTATTTCTGTTCTCTTCTTTCCTTAATCCCCGGCTCGAGGACAATTGTAGTGTCTGTTGACCCTCAACCAATCCTTTTCAGTGATGAATACACGCTGGCCCATAGTACCTTCGTGTTCCTGATGAAAAATGTTATTCTAACGTAACTTTACTGTGACAATTAATTTGATATTACAATATTATTAAAATAGATATTGAATTAATTTGGAATTGCAAACATAGACAAAATTCAATCTCAATCATGAAATAATAGAATAATTATTTGAATTTCTCTTGCAGCATATAAATCGACATGAAATCTTACAACTTGAAAAGTTTTTACAAGGCAATTGGCCCAATATCAGCCAATATTACTATCATGTCACGGATCGAAATAATAACAGTGTTTTATCCATCACTGTATACCTACATCCAGCTAGCCATCTGTCCATCCATTGATCCAGTAATCTACAACTACATCCAGCCATCCATCCGTTCATCCATTGAACCATGAGTCTACGCCTACATCCAGCACTCCACCCGTCTATCCATTGATCCTCAACCAGCCTATTGCTACATGCGGTTATCCATCAGTCTATCTGTCACGGTCAATCCTTTCAGCCATTTAATGTAAGTCGTTTACATTACGAACCTGTAATGCGACAATGGTAGGCTTGCCGTTTACAGAGAAGGCGTGGGGTCCGTAGTGCATGCAGCTCACGTAATCGTATTCAACCCCTAGATTCGTGACGACTTCCGAAGTGTAGATTGCGAAGTTGTGTTCGGTTCCTGAAAAATACCTTCATTGTTCAACTCGACGATATTATAGTTCAGTTGGTTGTGACTGCCTACCAAGCCAAGAGTCACGGGTTCGATTCTTAGATCAGACAGACATTTGTGTGGCAGATAAAAGTTTCTTATGTTACCTGTGCTATTTTTATTGTATAATATTTAGTATTAAATATTACTCTAAAAATTCACGTTAAAACATTGCGTTATTTAAATATGTGGTAAATATTTACCGGGTCTCAGATTTTCATTAACGATCTTTACGTATTTATCCCTGTTGTAAGTTGACTGCATGTGGAAGAAGCCGATGATATGCAACCATTCGTGCACTATGGTCCCGTGACGGAAACACCCCACGCCGGGTACGTTGCGCGCGAGGTTGAGAGTGTGTACCCCACGGGTCTCCTTGTAGCCGACGTGAGCGTAGCAACCACCTGCAAGACCCTGTATAAAACAGAACTTGTGCGAGAAGTTCATTGCAAACTTATAACGCTTAACACCCAGCAACTAGTCAGCCGGTTCTGTTCCAAGTACATAATAGTTGGTGTTTGCGATTGCGCAGAAGAGACTGTTTTTGTAAAACAGGAAGACGGATAGGACAATGGCTAGTGCTCATATCAAGGCATATCTTACGAGTACATTTTGTGAGTAAAAGACAACAGTTATCTAGTCGTCTTTTACTACAACTCGTGGCAACCGTGTAGCTATATATTATATTTCGTAAGGATGTTATCGATATGAAATTTCAGATCTGGATAAGGATTTATGAATAATATTTTACAGGTTTTAGTTATGATTACGGATATAAAATCACTTAGATTATTTAGGAATAAAAATATACATATATATATAAAGTATTTACAAACTAATAGTTTCACTTTATTTATAGGCAGTATTCGATGTTATAATCACAGAAAAAAACAAGTAACTTTAAAAATTTAATAGTTAAAAACTGTCTAAGAATGAGAGCGACCCGGTAAGTGTATCGGCTCGGCCGGCGAAAATCTGTTACGTGTCATTTAGACTCTGCCTGTATCCGAAATTATTCGAAACTTTTTTATCGGATTTGATTACGATTTCCGAAATCTTTTTATTTCTGATATCCGATTGAATCGGTTACGGTTACCCTTCTCCATCCCTATCCCTCCCTAATCTTTAAAGTAATATATCTTTATTAACGCAATAGAACACAAAACAATTGTTGTTAGAATTTTTGTCTGTTTGTCTGCGCATTTGTTCCCGCTTATTTCAGAAATAGCTTAACCGATTTCG
>DWPT01007682.1:0-10650 GCA_018251895.1 Agathymus mariae mariae | reverse complement strand
TTGAAAAAAGGTATATCTTTTAAATTTAAAGAATGTTGATAATTAGACCTAAAAGATTAAAATAGGGTCTACAGTATAAGCATGACGATAACAATAATTAGGTAACTGATGGTAAACATAATTAAATATTAATAATAAACATTAACAATTAAGCTAAACAAGGATTAGTTACAATTATCATATTATTTCTTAAAATTTACTAACGTTTTAAACGAACTTTATTTTCTTTATAATAAAATGTATCCTGTAAAAATGTATTTTTGATAGATGAAAATAGTTTTCTTGCTGTTATAAAGAGTTATTGTGTTAGACGATCATAACCAACTTATCAACTAATGAGATTCATTTATTAATGCTGTGTTAAGCATATTACACTATATATTTGTAAATACTTTGACATTTGAATTGCAGTTGCTGTTGCACATGTCCTATCTAAGTTATTAAAGATGTTACATACATTTCTTATCACTTTCAGATATTTTCAAATACTTATATTGCTTACTATATACTGGTCACCAACATTAATGAATTATTTATTGCTAGATTGTAATCTCATAAAAAATAAAAAAACTGGTTCATTCTAAAATTGTCTTATAAGTTTCTTCCTGATTGTAGGTTTGTTGTCAAGCAACAATTGAGGTTGACCATGAAGTGGCCTTGAATTTCTTGAAACATTAAAATCTTTAACATATTTGAAATATTACTTCTAACTTGAGAACTGCCAGCTTGATTTGATAATAGGTACCATAAACTATTTTTATTTCTCTTAAAACTTACAAAATAACTCAGCAAGTTAAATCATCAACAAAACAATTATATTATTTCCGTATGCTATGTCACACCTGTGAGACAATATACAGTTACCCAGAGCAAAAGAAAAGAAATCACATATCTCAGGTAAATTAAAACAAGTTTCTAATCATCTCAGTATATGTGGTTAGGTAATAAGAAAAGGCAAGAATGTACTGCCAACGGTGGCCCGACTGTGCCTCATCTCCACCTTTCTGGAGGACGGCATTCGTATGTGGGTGCAGTGGTCAGAGCAGCGCGATTACATGGATATGTCGTGGGGCTGCGGCAAGTTCCTCGCCACCATGTTTGTGGTGAGTACTAACTGTGATATTTTTACATCAACAAATTACTTTGTGGAGTGGAAAATTACCTGCCACCATAGGACAGGACAGAAATAGTACAGGCAATAGTGAGCTGGGTCACTATTAACTGTGCCACAGGGTCATCAAGGTATTGGTAGCCAAAAGTGGACCAGACCAGAGTTAATAAGACAGATGAAAATTGGGCAATGAATCTTATTTATTCTCCAAATCAGGGATGTTATGGAGCTCCGTAACCGTAACCGAAACTATCGGATATCCGAAATAAAAATATATCTGAAACCGTAACCCGAATCCGTTATAAAAGTTTCAGATAATTTCGGATAGTGACAGAGTTGAAATAAAGCATGTTATGACTGGTTTACGCCGACCGAGCCGACGAGCCGACGTATCGAACATTAGCTGAGTATTTATTATTCTCATTTTAGGTAGTTTTTATTATTATATTTGTTTTCTCTGTGATTATAATACCGCACAACACCTAGAGACAAAGTCAAACTTTGTAAATACGTTATATATTTTTTCCAAGTTGTAAATCATCTAATATCCGTAACCGAAATTACCCGAAACATTCGGATAATCCGATATAATTTTATATCCATAACCGTAACTGAAACCGGCACAATATTATTAATATATTCGTATCCATATCCGGATCCGAAATATCATATCCATAACATCCCTAGTCCAAATCACTTTGCTGTCTTTAGAAACCAAGTGACTTGAGTGTGGAAACTAAGTAACATGTCCAGTTCATCGCAAATGAATATATTCTGCTTAGTAGTTAAAATCTTAATCACCAATTTGACGGCATCAGACAAATTGACGTTTTTACTTTTTATTCAAATTACTATTTTTAACCTGTGTACCGTTTTACTACAATGAAAAGTGAACGTCAAAACACTTAAAATATTTACGCTAATGATTTGACTACCAGACCACACTTTCAACGAGTGAAAGCTCGACGCTTTTATGTTAAACTGATTGGTCCAATAGCATACGCCTAAGTGTGTTAAGTTTTTGGGCTTCACTTTTTTCAACACAATAAATATGAGCAGAATTATAGCTTAACTTATTTGACAGCGCCGTCTGTAGCGTAAAATATGAGCAACCTTGACCCGACTCTCTGGATGACGCTCTCGATTCGTATGATACGACTCGTAACCATCCATCTTATATAAATTCCTTTTGATTTGAATAGACTAGCCAAGAAATGAGCACTATATTAGGCATTTATGGTTATAATTGTTTATTTGAAATACTGAATATCTTGGACGCCATAATTATTATACACTTTTTGGTTACCTCAACAATATTTATATCGACAATATGTATTCATAGGTATAATTTTTATTTACATTTTTATTTTTAGACACCCCATTTAACTTCACAAAATAATGATACTTGTTTGCATTGTATTGATATTTTATTAGATCACTGTAACTACCGTCGTATTACTACATATGTACGCCTATTCGGGATAATTTTATACAATTGTTTTGTAATATTCTCTGTAAGAGGGATTTAAATGTAAATCTTTTGAGAAAATAAATGTCTCTAACCGTAATTTAAGATTAAAAAAGGGTAAGTTTTATGTTAACTTTATTATAAATTATAATATAACAAATGTACTCAGCTCTTGCCATTCTTTGACGCCTTTCAATGTGGAGTGTGCTACTGAACGAGCGGAAGGAGAAAGTGAAATGGATGGTTATGACGTGAATAAGGAACACGTTTGGTATTTGTTATTATACTTTGTGTCTCATTAATTTTAATGGAATTCATGAATGAAAATTAAACCCGTCTTCCTTCAGTTGATTTAATTCTGTATCACTTGTGAAAAACCCACCTTGCAGTTCGTGTCATAGGCTCATCCTGGTAGCTATTATACTACATTCAAACCATAACAATTTTGATTGCAAAATATATAAATAAATAGCAAATTGTAAAGGTAAACATAAATAAGTGACAAAAATACTAGTATCGGAATTATGTATCATTCGTGCCCGTATGTTTTTCGGTGCCCTTTGGGTTGTGTTGCAAATATGTTAAACGAGCCGTATTGTTTCTTATCACTTAGTAAGGATCACCTTACCTTACGTTACCTCCAACATTCCGCAGTGGAGCAGCATGGTGGAGTACTCTCTAGGCATCATCCATGTCCAAAAGAGACCAATTTCTTTAGATTATTTGACCAACGTAAGTACACATTCATTTCTTCGTCTTTATAAAACCAGCGAAATGCCTGGAGATGGTGGTCCATTCTTTGTTTGTCCTCACACTTATAGGTGAAACCATAGGCTCATTAATGTCAATTGATTGTATTATTATAATTATGGTTATCCTTGAGATGAGTATACTATGAGGATGATTTGTAGAAATCCACTATTAAGTACCCTGTATAGTCCAGTTGTTGACGGTAACCGATTCACCCGAATGAGAAGCTGACAGAGCTGCCATTCGCGGACTTCCAAAAATATGCTAGTGATATAATGGTTGGATTGTATCTTGTTAAAAAGGCCTCATATGTTCCACACTACGTAATTTTTTGAAGTAATATTTGCTTGTTACTGTTAAGTCATATAAATGTTGTTCTTACAGATTGTGAGTAAGGTATTAAATTTCCTATAATTAATAAATAAGAAAAAAATTGTTAACAAGTGCCGTAGTGTAACAACGATGGCATTCATTCGCAGTTCTAACATAGTATTTTTGTCTATAGATAATCAACTTGGTAGGGCAGCTTGGTGGGTGCGTGATGGTGTTGGGCAGGATAAAAGTGGACATCGCGTGCGGGATACTGTTCTTCATAGTTGTTTTACAGGTATGAATTTTCGTGTAATTTGTTTACCCACACTGTCCAGATTGATACCTACTAGTGTAAAAAACTTGGACACATTCACTTTCAAGTGAAGTAAATAGCTTGTGGCAATTTATTTTAGATGTCGATCTGGGACCTCCATAACTCACCAACTCGTAAAGCCTTTTTTGAAGTCATTCAGTTTGTAGCAGTATCTGCTCCTCACAGTGTAATACGAGTTTACTGGGAGAGAAATAATCTTATACGAGTGCAGCTGTGCCGCAATTGACGTAAACAAACATTAATTTACTTTATCTCGTGAAATGCGTTCGTTCGAAAAGTTTTCGATGCAGGTCAATAAACTACCAGTTTTCTGTCACAATTGATAGCGTCAGATCGTGATCAAATAACTGGGTATGGGAATTTTATTCAAACAAAATGTTGTGGTTTAAAAATTTTAATGGAATTCGAAAACATATGATTGCGTCTAACACGTCGGGTGTAACCCAGTACGTTAAGTGACAGCTATAAATCTTGGACGTATGGATAATATTAAATGGAACTAAAGTCATACTTGCAACCGATGATAGACTTGTTGATACTCCGGGGGGGTCAGAGACGGAACACTTCACTTGTAAGTGCTGGCTCCAATGCCTTTCTAACACATAGTCGCTCGAAACTTTTTCCTGCTATGCAATGCTTCCGATAACCAACTTCTTATATTATATTTCAAAAGTTATGCGGTTGGCACGATTTCACTGGCTAATATTAGCATTAGTTAAAAATGTTATTTGAAATACGCACATTCATTATTCACATATTGAATTGAAACTTTATTACGGTCCCCGCTGTTGGCAGTCGCTAGACTCCGTGCCATCCAGTTTAATCCCGAATGTACCTGCATTGTGGTAGGTTACTTTGGCCGAATAGCTACGTACCACCCGCCTTCTAAAACCGCTCGTGAAATAGTGCAAACATGTTTCGCTCCCAGTGTCGGATAACCAATATCAGTGTGGGTCTCCCGCTTCGTTTTCAGTCGACAACGCCACGATTTTGCCCTGGTTGTTGCTAAAATTAATGGGCGACGATGACTACTTACCATCAGGTGGCTCATCTGCTCTTTAAATGATTCTCTGAATGTCTGGTAAAATATTCCTTATTATGTGGGATTTGTACCCATTACTATCCTTCGCCGTCATTCTGCTGTAGCTTCCGAGTTTCATGTTAATTTTCAAAGACACTCGTATTACCAATTGCCATACGGAGAGTGGTATGTGATTAAGTGGTGACCGTTGATCGACACATACACATTATATATACACTAGATTGGACTTTCCGACTACATTTTTATGTCGTGATTCGATACATATGGTAATGTTTGGATAAATTGATAGTAGTGAAGCTCTTTAAGAGTTAATTATCAGCGAGGACAGTAAATTTAGTTCATCAAATTTCCCGCATGATAGCGCTGCATAAAATTGACACCTAGTAAAACTTTCAGTTGATAGCACTGTAGCCAGCTTCGTAGAGCCCATCTGTAATATTTATAGTAGGTTAAGTAAGATACCCTTTAACCTTTGTATTAAAAAAAGTAAATACTTAACGGTATTAGTTGCAGCTTACCACGGCATACATTGTTATAGACATTCGCGTACAGCATACTATGGGATATGCAATTCCTTCTCCGCAATTTGGCGTTGATCGGAGCCCTGTTGCTGGTAGTGGCCGAGGCGCGAGCTGAAGGTCGCAGCCTTTTCGCCGGCGTGCCCTCGCTCGGAGAGAACAAACCCAAGACTTATTTGCAGCTGGCAGGAAGAATATTGCTCGCCTTCATGTTCATCACGCTGCTGAGATTCGAAGTTTCCTTCCTTCAGGTAGAGTCAAACATTGATTTTTGTAGCGTTAAGCTTTGTGGTATATGTACTCGTGGACCATGAACGCTCGTGGTAATCGTGGGGAGTAAAGTAAGAAGTTATAGCCGTGTTGTCTATCAGTTCGTTCCAAGGATCAGTAAGTCGGTAAAACAGCACCAAATAATTACTTTTAATAATAAAAATTAAAATGTTTCTACTGAAACTGGACATACGGAAGGAATCTGGATAATAATCAATTCGTGCTTATTACATAAGAAAATTACATATAAATAACTATTTTCACACTGTGCATCGTAATGTTAGCAGTATACTTTACATTTCAGAAGAGTTTCTTATAACAGTTTTCATAAAGATTGTAAAATTCGTGTGTTCAGTGATAAATATAGATAATCAAACTTGATTTATAACGTAATGATTGATGTCTCCACAAATGGTTTCGTTGAATTTTGTTTCATTTCATAATTTTTTGCAACTATCATAATTGCAACATCCATAACGGTTTCTTTTGGTAATAGAATTATCGTCGCTTTTGTGAAACAGATAAAAAATATATATATTATTACAAAATATTGTGACGGAATCATCAATGAGTTCAGAAGTAACCGATAGTGAGATATTTAAATTTATACCAGTCATAAATTATTTATTCGTTTCTATTAATATGCATTAATGATGTGAAATGTAAATGAGGTACACGGTAGAAACGAAATGTTTCAGATAGTTTGAAACAACTACCTAACTGACTAACTCGATAACTTGAACCAAGTGTGGTCCGACATCAGTGCTGTATTCAGACACCAATGCAATGTTTGGTGTGAAAAGAATATGAAATGACATTTTCGTACGTGCATCGAACGACGATATTTTAATACATTTGCGAAATCATAAAAAATGCAGAATTGTAGTTTCCCATAGTAGTATGTCTTTTTTTATAGGATATGCCAGGGCAATGGTTTCTATGCATTCAGTCAATTAAATGACAATAATTTATCGAATTTCAAAATAATTTTAATTGTGTTATTTATATATTTATATTATATGCGTATATAAAAAATATATATATAATGATATTATTTGATGTAGCAATAGTATTTACGCGGTGAAATAGTCATTTCTTACAAAAAAATTGTACAGGAAAGTTTTTGATTAAAATCCTATTTCCGGCTTTTCCGAATAACTTTCCGCACGCCAAACACACTTAGAAAAGTCTACTTTAAGCAAATGCATAAAAAATATATTTCATGTCACGCAACAATGTTAATACCAATATAATAAAACCAACTAAATTTTTAACCCCCAAAGATAGTGCAAGACCTCCTAGGCAGCATCCTGATGGTGCTGGTCACAGTGGGCTACCGCACCAAGCTGTCGGCGCTGATGCTGGTGCTGGTGTTGTCGGTGCTCAACCTGTACCACAATGCGTGGTGGGCCGTGCCAACCTACAAGCCGCTCCGGGATTTCCTCAAGTACGACTTCTTCCAGGTCTGTGTCTCCACATATTTACCATAGATTAAGAATAAAAAGAGATGTGCATGTAGATTTTTGTCAAGTTTTTACAGTTACAAACTGCAAATAAGAGTCCGGAATCACTGGCACCAGGCACTGACGCGTTGCCGGACAAAATGTAAGAAGGAAGCCCCAATTTGATAACATAGATGCGAGTACAATACATTGCACACTAAGAAGGAGATCTGAACAATTCAGCCGTCAAGTAATGAGCAGGCAATATAATTAGTAAAACAATTTACATGACTTATGTTATTATATTTATTACCCCTTTTTTTGGATGGTTGGAAAAGTATATTTTGGGCAGTTCGCCGTTTTAGCCCGAGTTACTCGGTGCAGTCAGCTAGTTAGTTGTCTTGTTGAAAACGACCATAAAACGATTTTCACTGCATATTATTCAATGTGTTCGTATGAAGTATAAAGTTTGTTTAAGGACAAAATCGCTGATATTGTCTTGTTGTTGTTAAATATTTCTAGAAACGTCACTATACAATTTTAAAATAAAATTACGTGCTCAACAACGAGTTGAGATAAGTCTCATGTAATACAATAATTTTGAATAAACTGCAATTATGTTGCATGGGTCATAAAATTAAATAATTAACTGTAGAAAATAAATCTTATCGGAATAAATAATTTTAATTCTACTGTTTTTTACCGTTATGACACTGTACAATTAATTTAATATGGAATGTACTCAAGTCTATCTATTGTACTAGTGTTTTATATGTAGTATTCGAATACACAGTTTCGTATGTCGATTATAAGTAATGGTGTGATATCTTGAAAAGCATGCTGGTCGGATTGGTATTGTCGGGTCTACAGTTGGACGCGGGTGAGAGAACTTGTTTTATAAAAACGTACTAAGAGGTACATAACATCGATACCGTTCATGAACTACACTTTGGTTTCGTTTTATCTTGCATTTAAGTGGAATGTATTTCGTCACAGACGCTGTCCGTGATCGGCGGGCTGTTGATGATAGTGTACCTGGGCCCCGGGGGCGTCAGCATGGACGAACACAAGAAGAAGTGGTAGTGGCGCCCGTGGCGGGCCGCACGGACTGACCTACGGCGTACACGGTGCGACACGACACTCCCCACGGATGACACACCATTTGTATATATTATGTGCGAGTATATAGACGAACCTTAAACCACGTTTGGCACCGCGTGACGTATTTTAATATTGGCGCGGCCTCCACGTATTAACATTTCCTTTCGATGTATTGAAGCAACGATCGGTCTGTGCGCAGGCACAATTACGCACTAATGTATTCGAAGTTTTAGGAAAAAAATACGATTAGGCTACGTCACGCGCAACAAACGTTTGATGGAATTTTAAATTGTTTTAGATTTTTTGTTATGTCTGTCCTCGTAGGAACTATATCAATTTTTAAGTCGCGATCCGAAAATTCTGCGCCGGGATTAAACATTAAAACTTGTTTCTAAATAGTTAAAATATCTTATACTGTATATTGTTATATTAAGTAATTTTTTAACAACATCGTATCAATTCACAAGCAGAAAATCGCGTTTTCATAGTATTTGACAGCTGTTCGTTGACACTGCTCCATTATATAATGCATTTTGACGCAATGACACAACTGTACATTACGACGAAATCCGATGTAATTTTTAATTTTATTCAGCTTGTGTTGTGAACTGAACCATATTCATAGTGTGTTGTGAACTAAAGTAGACTTCGGAATCGCTTTGATATAAAACGGAAGTTACGTCAAATTAGTTCAATATTCGCCTTTAAAATTAAATATATATAAAAATAAATCAATGACAAATTTATATAACAATAGCAACCGATGACCCACGAAAGATAAAATGCAATTTGTGTATATATATGGAAGCCGCAGTCGAATTCCCAATCATGACAAAATTTTGCTGTCACAGTATTTAAATTATAGTCAAATTGTAATAGTATTGGGCGACCTAGCATTTAGTCTTGCACAATGTAAAAAGTTCTTTTTCAACTTACAAAGAGAACTATATTGACAAATACTATATATATGAAATAAGCCAGTCATTTTGTAAAGTCTATGTCAAATAACCATAACTCTACTTGTAAATGAATGTTGTAAAGAAATGAATGTAGAATTTTACTTTGTGTGGTCTACGTACACATTTCATTCCAAATTTTTTCGCCTGTTGTAATTTGTATATAAATAATTATAACATTTTGTACTTACGGACTGAACATGGATGTAGAAATTGTGATACCTTGTATCTTAATAAGGCAGAATTTTATAACCAGGAAGATCTATAGGGTTAGCTGGTTTTATAATTAAATTCTCCTTTCCATTAATAATGTATACATATATATGGTATAGAATAATTCAAATATGGTTCTTGAAAATTAAAATATTTTTTTATTATTTTTATTTATTTTTCATCGCTCAGTTAGATAGTGGTTACTTTATATTTTAGTAAATTTCTTCACAATTACAATGTTTATGTTTTATTTGAATTATCTATAAAATGGTATGGTACTCTCAAATGAGGACAGGAGTGATGTTTGCCATAGTGTTTGGTCTATATTATTGTGTAAGTCAGACATTTTTATATAAACAGATTTATTTGTAAAAAAAAATTGAAATAAACAATTCAACAACTATATTTGTAGACATTTTACAGCCACCTTACCGCTTCGTGGCCTGTGCTAGTTTGTTGTCCTTATTGGCTATGTATTTGAATACCTTATTAGCTAGCTGTCTGTACTTTTCTGCGTGTATGCTATCCGGCAGCGCGTATATCGCCGGTTTTCCACTATTAATGCACTCTGACATGTTTGAGTCCACCTCAAAGTTCTCTATTATCTCTAGTCCCATATCTTT
Organism: Agathymus mariae mariae; assembly: GCA_018251895.1. Lineage (NCBI taxonomy): Eukaryota > Metazoa > Arthropoda > Insecta > Lepidoptera > Hesperiidae > Agathymus > Agathymus mariae. The sequence continues at coordinate 510 of DWPT01007682.1, read as the reverse complement.
TGCTGTTTGCTTAGTTTCATGTCCAAATACAAAGTTTTTGGTGCCGCATTTGTAACAGATCGCGTGTGACATGTTTTCGACCATGCCAATGATAGGAACTTTTAATTTTTCAAACATGTTCACCCCACGTTTTGTGACTTGTAATGCCGCTGATTGTGGTGTAGTTACTACTAGAGCACCTGGTAAAAATATTTTCAATATCAGAATTACACAGTACCTGGATATACATTTAATATTAGGATGTAAGAGACTTCCATCAATTTGTGAGCTTATACTTTGTGAATGATAGTTGTGAAATGGGACATGATTTTTACCAACCTGACCATAGGCGTGCCTGTTCGCTTGCTATTATTAAAAAAAAAATACTAATATAATACATTATTGTATTATATGCCCGTATTGGGGCAGCCTAGAATACTCCTCCAATCCCCATGCTGGCAGAACAGGGTGTCGTAAGAGGCCACAGAAGCCAGCCTGCTTGGTGGTAGGGCTTTGCGTAAAGATTATATT
>DWPT01007681.1:0-10651 GCA_018251895.1 Agathymus mariae mariae | reverse complement strand
AAAAAAAAAAAAAAAAAAAAAAAGAAAAAAAGAAGGAAAAAAAAAAAAAAAAAAAAAAAAAAAAAAAAAGAAAAAAAAAAAAAAAAAAAAAAAAAAGAAAAAAGAAAAAAAAGTTTACTTCGATTGAGAATTAAGTGTAAAAATGTATTAAAGCTAATTAGATGACTATAAATTCAACAGCTTATAAAATTTTAGTTACATATAGTGTAATGTATTTTAGATTATAGTTATATGTACATATGTGTATGTCCATGCTACCCGCAACACTGGGAATCCTAATGCGGGGGTGTAAGTGTAAACGTAAAAAAAAAGAAATTTGTGTCACAAGCATTATAATTATAAGTTTTTTTTACCACACCAGCTGTATTCGAGACAAACAAACTGAACAAGCCATAAAACGTTACGTCACGGTGTAATATAATCCTCCGTAATGGAAGATGGCCATTATATTACAATATACCCTTTGATCGGCTCGTCATTGTTTTGTCGACGGTCAATAGCGCGCGTCGTTAGACCGACCCTTTATACATACCGCTAGGGAAACTGTTTAATTTACAGCCAAGGATCCGTACATAATTCTTTAAAGTAATTGTACACGGCATATTGTTTTCAACTTAAACCATTGCTATAATTTTACATTTTTACTCAAATTCAAAATCATTTAATCATTTGGAATTCATTCCTTAATTTAAAAGATGCTTCAACATTGAGAAGAAGTAACGTCGAAGAAACTCCCCAGCACATCTATTAAAACAATTGTAACGGGTACTCACGGTTTTTGTATTTTTAATCAATATTTTCCCTAAGTCGCGGTGAGACTGACTCCTCGAGATACTGGTAACAAATATCTTAGTACCCGTTAAGGTGTGAATATGTAATTAGACGGCAAAATAAATGAGACAATCTTACATCATCCACATCATCATCGGTCTATATCAGTCCACTACTGGACAAAGGGCCTCTCCTAAGACATGTTACTGAATCCTGTCTTCGGCTCTTCTTTTCCAATTAATCTTACATAAAAAGAAACAAAAGAACCTTGAACCAAAAAAATGGCGTAAATTGTAATGTATACCACGTATTATTAAGCACCATAAAATCATTGCAAGGGACGTCGAAGATCAGACGAAAATCGTCAGTCAGAAATTTTGGGCAGCAGCGTTGCGTACCAGGTTTCTGTACGGAGCAATATTGGACAAAGGGTACTAGATCTGTGTCCACAGCAATGTTGGACAAAGTTGAAATCGCAGGTACCAATGCTAAAAGATTCCCAGAGAAGAGGAAGCAAAGTAAATAGACCAGATAATAAAGAGTCCAACGTGTTGTCAGGGCAAAAGGAAGCGATCAAAATGCTTATTAACAGATTACAGCACTGATTACGTCAATACGGTTGACAGTTTATTTTAGAGTTTATCGGAAGTGATTATTTTTAGAGACTAAAAAATTACTGGGCTGTTTTAGACTTTAGATAGTAAATTCGTTAACTTCATTCGGAAGAAATAGGCAACGACTAAAAAAGGGCTCTTGAATACGAACGCGGAACTCTGGTAATCGAAATTGACAAGCGTTACAAATCGATTTGAATTACTAAGGATCGTTAATTGTTCTATTCGATTTTATACTCGTTATGTTAGATTTTTAAAGTAAGGAAGATTTTATTCGATTTAACGCTTACCTATAATACAATAGCGTCGTGACAATGGTCTAGCCTTTGTTATATTGAAACCACGATATGGGGTTTTTGTGAAAGAGTATTCAATGGCCGTTCTCTTCATTTTGCCGTGGATTAAGTTTTTTAAGTTATAATTATTTTTTAAGTTATATTAGTATAAATTGTATACCTATATCACCCACTTTTACCAGTTCTTCCACTGTTACTCATCCCAGTCTCCTATTCTCCGAACTTTCCACACTGTTTTGGTATTAAAAGAGATCGCTATGAGCAATAAGTCCGCCTTTTGCTAACACTGAATTTCTTGATGTACAAGAAAAGTAATTATATTGTCTTGTACCTCCACGCTACACCACTTTAATCCTCGTTTTCTCTCACTTCACTTAGGTAAGTTTGTTTCATTTTACATCGGTGTTAGGCTGTGAAGTTAATTTGAGTTTCAACCTAGCACCACTCGGCCACGTACATAGTTTTGTCTTGCTGTCCAAGTAATTTTCATAGCAAAAGTGCGTTAAGGATCTTCGCGTAATAAATTCTCTCATCCGCTCTGATCCACTCCACTCGAGCTGTATAACACATTTTTAACATTATTTCTACTAATTAAACACATGTTCACCTTTATCTACGTAACAAAATGTAACGTAATGTAGCGGCAATATAGTTTTTCTTCGTAATGAATCTAAAGAAGTTTCATTTCAATAATACTTTATAGCGCAGTGGTAGAGCAGGAGGTTTGTTCAAATCCTGCATGCATTTATAATTGAAATTATGCGTATTACAAATTAATAATCCTTCGGTGAAGGAAAGCATCGTGAGGAAACCTGCGTACCTTAGAGTGTGTCATATCCTTCATCATTATATATATCACATCAGTGTATATATATTTTTTCGAAGGTGTGTGGATAATACGCGTCTTATATTACGGACATTAACAGAGTGATAGACTATGACTATGGTTTTAACCCGTTTACTCAGCCCCATTGTAAGAGGTGAAACGAACTCAGCATTTGGAACATATATGTAGGTGTTGTAATGATGAATATTTAGTATTGGGCCTGTTTTCTTTACAAATTGTTTTGATGGGGGTGTGCTGAATTTTGAAATTGATTCCGGCAATAGTCCCAGTTTACATATCCCATCAGGTTTAGTAATCCATTGATATTTAAGTGAAATAAAAGATTTAATCTCCTGTGTTCATTGTACTTGCTAATGAAGATAATAACGTCATAGCCATGAGTTCAAAGTCGTATGAGCTCTGCGCCCCTTTTGAACCTCGTGATGAATCGCGACGGTATTAGTGTACATTGATGAGGTAACGATATATAAACGAACTATTTCAAAAAATTAACCCTGAAATATTTTAGCGTGCATTGGTTGCAGTAGAGCAACTAAACAAATAACCACTGTTTTTTTTATCCAAATTATGATATCGGCAAGGATAATGGACGTTAAAACGCCTACCTCATGGAGGTTCTATGGAAATTCAGCCTGGTAGAAAGGTGACTCTTGAGAGCCGAACACCCCACGCTCCCATCCACCAAGTGAGTGGACACGATGGAAGACAGTGCGTCGTCTGCATGTTTTTAATATTATGATATATCTAATGTTATTAATGTCCATGGGTGCAGGTAACCATTTAGTGACCACTCATCATTAAGTGATCCTCCTGCTCGTTTGCTAGCTACCATGGTAGTCATATAATAGATGAAAACTTTAACGGTTGTGCCCCTTGTCTTCATGTCGATCGCGTTTTAAAGACGTGCCGAGGAGCATCTTTCACTGTTTAATCACCTCAATTTTAAGCACCTTTTCGAAAAGGTAGTGGAAACAGAACACGGTGTGCATTGTATTTAGAAATTAGCTGAATAATTTGGAATCTGGATTTGAACCTATGTAGAAACACGCGGTAACAAAACAGTTCACTGCCGCTGTCGCGTCTGTTTGTAAACGGATTTCATGTTTCTTTGTTTGGTAAATGTTGTAAAAAAAAGAAGCAAAATTTGTTTAATGAGTATTGTCAATTGCACTGAACAATAATGGTTACAGTAATACAGAAGGTATACGCAATAGTGAATTACATGTAAATTAATAGACAATTAATCTCAATATTTTATAAGTCAGCCCACAATTGGGCCACAATGGCCAGTAATTGATAACGTGGCGGCCGTGAGAATGATTGCGGGTCCAGCAGCGCTTTGTGAATTTAATGAGTGCTGTTCGTTGGTATACTGTGCGACATTCTTAAGTTGTACGGATTAATTCATGAAAGAGTCTAGTTTTTTAATTTATTATTACAAAAGAAGGATGTTATTAAGTTTACATTTTTTTAATACACACAATTTTTTTTTTAATGATTTGCGTTTTTTTTTATTATTATTATTATTATGCTATAAATATATAGTTCGCTGGTAAAGATGATGAATTCTGGATTTAAATGAAACGTCTTAATAGATTGTGATCAATTCTAAAATTGTTGAAACAATTATATTCAGTAGTATTAAGGAAATAAAAATGTTAAAAGCACTGACTTCAGATCTAAATATTCTAACAAACGAAAAACGTAAACTCCTTGCTTTTATCTGCTATTTTTACCATTAGGGTGGTATTTTTCTCTAATACACCCTCTCAAACAAAAAAGGTAAATAAACGGCGGACTTCTGAGGTAAGTGAACCGAACCGAATTGGGTTTTTATTGGAAATTAAATTGTTTCGTTTCTAATAATGAGTACAACATTTTAAAGTATTTTTCTAAGCTATCAATCAACAAATGAATCAATAATAGAAATATTAATTATTTTTTACTTAATAGTCACTTTATAATCGATTTTTTATCAAAAAAAAAAATTATATATATATACATAAATGGATGATACTGCAATCTAATATCGTATTCGCTGAAAATCGAATAACCTTTAATGTTTTATCCTTGTGACCATTTTAGTAGTTCATTGAATAGTCAGCCTCATTTACCTCTCAATAAGTCATACAAAGGCCGTTGTAACAAAGGAGAAGTGTTAAAAGATGGATGGCTTTATGCTGAATAAGAGGACTGATTGCGTGTTGTGATCGCTTGTACCTTTTGTGATCGGTTTATGTAATAGCTTGGCAATATTGTTTAAAAAATATAGTCGTACATACTTATTTTTTATTGTTTTCTTTACGTAGGTAGGCTTTGTTGTCGATATACAGCCAAAATAAATAATCGATGTAATCTAAAATCTTTGGAAATCGATAATTTAATGCAAATATTATAAACTCATTAATAAATCAATTGATTGATTAGAATTCCAATCTGGATATCTTTGAGAGAGAAGATTCATATTTTTTTATGTCTATTATCAAATTAAATATTATTGAAACAATACTTCGTACTCATATAATGATATTTAAGTTACTTCGTAGCCGGAAAAATTATTATTTTTTCACGGTATAGAATATGAAAATAAATTTGTTTCCGTTAAAACGGTAGGACACGCACGGTTAATTATTTTAGGTACGGGTGCTATTTCAAACCAGAAACGGATTTCTAATATGGGATAAATTGTAACAATATGAAAAAGGGAATCTTGAAAGACCAGAAATAAATGCACATATCTATTAATTTTGTATCATTCAAGAAATAAATAAACATTAAGCTAGTCAATTAAATTTCTTCTTTGTTGGTACATCATTTACTTTTTTATTAACTTAAACCTACAACCGGTGCTGATGGGTTTTTGATACGGGAACAGTTTGTGCAATCCATCCATTCACAACACCGTATTGATTACGGCCGGTTTCTACAACCTATCTATCTTACTCCCGGTTGAAAAAAATATACTAAGTAACAACATAATCAACGTTTATCTTCATATGAATCATGATAAAATACTTCGCTCTTGTATTAAAATTAGGTTTTGAGTATCAGTTTAAGATCTGTTCAAATGACGGCATCCGCTATTTATATCTGATTATTAGAACTTGCAAAGTAAAAATTCTTTACCCTCTTTACCATAAGGGCAGACGTGACCCGTTCTCAGCACGATCGCACGGGGCCTCGAATGGCCTTTCGCTTAGGTACCCGAAAGAAAGAGCTCAATTTTCTCAAGAGTTACTGTCGACTATTTTATATTAAAATCTTTATCACCGAATCAGGTTTTCAACATTTTTTTCTCAACAAAATTGTTTTATTCAACTTGCGATTTCTGTATGTAAGTTTCCCTGTTAATAATATGCTCGTATTTTTTCAATCATTTGCTAGCGTCCAAATTAATTGTTTGCCGTTCTTGTGAAAGTTCAATGATGGTGCAATGTTATCTTTAGTATTATTATAATGACCATGACACGGACATGAGTTAAGAACAATTTGAACAACTTGTAATAAAATTAAGTTGAGAAGTTAAAAGCATAGGAATATTATCTAGAGGCAGGGTATACTAAATAAAATTGAATAACAGGTAAGTATGAGATAGTAGACAGCAATTATTGTTATATAATTAATTAAAATTTAATATGAAAACTGGAAGTAGTTGTTATGGTAGACGGAGCCCTAAATTATTATGTCCACAAAGCCTTTACCCTTAACAAGGTCTTGCACATTCAATAATAAATTATATTGTTAACACTAGCGACCAGCCCCCCCGGATCGCGTCGGAAAATTCCGAGGTGAACGACCCATTTGTTGTTTTGAATACATCAAAATCTGTTAAGTGGTTTTAGTGCTCTACTTCACAGACAGACACGAAATAGTCAATAAAAATATCTTTAGACGTCTACATTGATGTTAAAGTCTATTAACGTTAAAGTTATAAAACATATTGGTTGTATTAAAATTCGTTCCGTTACAATCATATTATTTACTAGCAAATGCTCTCGCTTCGCTTCGGAAAAAGTAACTTACTTTTTCTCGTGCTGTGAATTAGAAATATATATATATATATATATATAATTATATAAAACATATGTATATATAAAATAAATACATATACTTTTTCTTATGGATGGATTGCAATGAAACAAACTTTAAGTATTCAGTGATGCTTAGTGCAATACATTAGTGAAAACCAGAACAATATCGGTTAAGCCAGTACTGAGATTAGCGGAACAAACGCTCAGACAAACATACAAAAATTCTAAAAACAGCTATTGTTTTGGGTTCTATTGCGTTAATAAAGGCCCCTAATAATATTTTTTCATGTACAGAAATCGATCAGTACGAATTTTATTATATGTATAGACTATCAGTGCACCCCGACATGTTCTGGTTAAATAATTATCTGATTACAAGTTGAACACTGAAGAATGCAAATTTGAGACATTGTTGACGAGTATCATCATGACTCAGCCTATATATATATATATATATGTTATATCCATCGGGAATAATGTACCTTTCAAATGGTAAAAGAATTTACCAAATAAGTGCCGTGGTTCCGGAGATCGCTCTCCGCACACACAAGCTTGCAAAATTCACACTCTCTCTTTGTAATATTAGTATACATAGGTAAGTATATTACAAAGAACTCGTTACCCAAGTTTGTTACTATAATGAAACATATTACAATGTTTACTGCAGGGTACATTTCTTAAGTAAATGGAATCTACTTTCAATATGATTTCATGTATATTTTTCGGTAATAGTTTGACGTTACCGGAAATGCCGCGCCAGCCATCTTGCCACGCGCGAACGGAAGCAACCATTTTGAGGTGTTAGCGATTGAATTGAGTATAACGAACGAATAGACAGAGCATACATGTATATTTTTAATAGAAATGTAATTGACCAGTTCTTGCTGCCATAGCTTGTTATTTTAATTGACTATTTGAGAAATCGATTTTTTTTATTAAACAAATTTTTAAATTAGTTAAAATATTTTTTGTAACATATGATGTTTGAGACAAAGATTACGCTAGTATTCGTATAGTCTCTTCCGGACGGGTTAGACAATCGGGACGTTTGTCCCTTTTTTGTGAAATGCTTCCAAGACCCTTTGATACGGGTCGGTCATTGGGGTTAATACCCGAGGGGTCTCACTGGATATGACCGACGAGTTGTTTGCGGCACGCTTAGGCCGTATTTCAACTACTGCCTTTAAAACATAATTGCTATGTATGGAAAAACTCTATCTCTCTCTCACACCTATTAGAAAAGTATACGAAAGAATAAAACCGAACCTATACTTATTTATCTAGTCACGTACATATTTATCTGGTACTTTAGTCGTTTTAACAGTTCACATCACGGTAATAAAAACCAATACTTCACTGTTGCATTTCACTTCATCGTCACGGATAACCAGCACAATGTACCAGCATCTCTAGTCACGGTAAGCTAGGCAGGTGCATAGCCCAGCGATCTCTAAAACAAGGGATTTAACACCACTCATCCGTTTTTGAATTTAAACAGGGAAGGTGTCTTTAATAAAGCACTTATTAACTTTGACATCTAATTGATGAACCATAGCCCAGTTAGCAGTTACCCTGCTTGCCGAATGAGGGGTGTCGGATTGGGTTTCTGACCAGGGCAGGCATTTACGTGACAAAGACTTGGGTCATGGCTGTTGTGATGTCATATTTGTATACGTCCATGTCAATAGTCACACCGAGAACCCCAGTGTGTGTATGTGAGTGTACACGTATAAAATAATTAAATTTATTGCCGTGTCTAGACGTTCTAGAGCATAGTTAGACTTGTCCATCGGAAGCAGGCGTTCCCTTTTACAAAATTGCCAGATGTCTGTCCGTAGCGATGGTGGCGCTGCGTTTGGTGAAAAATACGAAAAACAAGTGATTGGTACATCAAAAGGATTCATCAGTTAATGAGATGCTGTTTTCGGCTGATTGGGAAACTGTTTGTTTTGTCTAATTTTGCTCGGCTGTGTACAGAACCAGGTTTTTTAACACGCTGTTTTTAGCTTGACCTGTACGTGTACGTGGACGAGGTGTGATAAAATCTTTGAATTTAATTTTCAGTTAATTTCAGACTCAATTATTTATATTGCATGGTGTGGAGTGAGTGGAGGCTGTACACTGAATATATATATATATATATATTTTAAATGTTTTTAATGTTTTTTTTTAATTTTTTAAATGTTAAAAAGAGAGAGGAAGTATGTGTAATTTGTAAATTGTTTTGATTTTATTATTTGAATTACAAGCTGTTCTTTAATACTCATGCGTTAGTAGAGAGAGACAGATAGGGTACAGCAATCTTATATTTCTTTCTAACTGTTGGACGTTTCCGCTTACAGACAGCCGTATGTCGCCCCTACTCTATATATAATACCTCTATGGTTTTTAATAGTTTAATTTTTGAAATTAATCTCTGAGGTACCTATATTTATTTAATAGATACACTAATAACTTATCACTGAGCATCAGTAGTAAAAGAATGTGTCAAGTCATTTATTCGGTGTGATTCGTCTTTGCAGGTGTGTGCAACACTCACTGTTAATTAATGCTAACACAAAGAAGAATAATTATGGAAAAGAAAATCATTTTTTATATTAAGTTAAGAATTACCAAAAAAAGAAAATAATAATAATATATAGATACGTTTTAAAACGTAATGTCTATTGTCGAATATGACGTCAGATTTGAATTGTCACTCAGCGTAATAGGGGTAGTTGAATTATTTTTAAATTTTGCGGTTACAACTAAAACTGGGGTGTAATAATAATCAATTATTTCATAATACTAATAGTATTTAAGTCGAGTTAAATGGTCAGTGAAATGGGATCTCTATTATGAGGAGCACGTTACGTCATAACCAGCAAGTTTACAATTGATAAAATGTTCGGTGATTGTCCAGTGTTATAATTTGACAGCTTTGAAACTTCCCCTTCGGAAGGGTCATGACCTCGACCTCTCATATACCGAGCCCGCTAAGTGTGATATAGTTTGAACAGATACAAAGATACTATAGTAATATTCTCCCAGCGAAGCCATTCCGACATTAATAGAATGTATCGTCGAAGAGATCAACGGACAGCGAGACATGTCGTGTGTATGTATCAAACTATACCTCTTCTGTAACCCGTGGTGACAGGGGGAAAAATTACGCAGCTTCGCGGAGGTGAGGGTGCGGTTCCATTGCATCGAGCGGTATTTGTTGCACGCCTAGCGCTAAACAGTGCTAGTCTAGTTTGAACGTCGGTCTTCTGCAAGAGCGACTCGAGTTCGAATTTCGAACGTTCTTTTTTTTAATGTAAATGCCGACGAACGAACAGCCGAGCCACCTGATGGTAAGTGCTCACCGTCGCCCATGGACACCAGTGACACTAAATGACGTATCATTGATATGTTGTCGGCCAGGAAATAGGAAGAGAAAACAAAGAAAGCTCTTCTAGGTTTTCGAATTATTTACTTATGTTAATAATTATTAATTATCACTTGCTATGGTGAAGGAAAATATCGTGAAGAAACACCTGAGTTCTCAAAGCTGTGTGAAGTCTGCCAATTCCCACTTGGCCAATGAGATTGATTGTGACTCAACCCTCCCTCATAGTGAGATGAAATCTAAGCCCAGTCGTTGAGGTCAGTACCAGCTGTGGGTTGAAATGATGAGTTTAACTGAAGCCATAATTGTAATTTTAATTCTAATTTTCTTAATTTCCTATATATTCTATTCTAATAATAATTGTAGGACATTGTGATGGTTATTTTAACGACATAATTCAACACCGTAACCTGTATGTTGCCAATTTTCACACATATTTAAGAGTTTTATAGAAAACTCTCAGATGTGAGGGTATCAAGAAAACTCTCAGATGTGAGGGTATCAAGAAAAATTTCAGCGTAAGTCTAAACGCGATAAACATTCCTTTAAACCCCTAGATGTCTTCTTTTAAATATGTTCTACTTTATTACTTCAGAAAGAGAAAATGAACCAACCACTGTCAGTTAGTTACTAATGTTTAGTACCTTACAAAATTGTAATAACGAATCTACCCTCGGCTATATCAGTAACTCCATATATGTGAAAATAATTTGTAATATGAA
>DWPT01007680.1:0-10651 GCA_018251895.1 Agathymus mariae mariae | reverse complement strand
AATTTACCATATTTGATTAACGTACATGTATCTTGATGAGATTAGATTTATCGGATTTTTTTATGTTAATCTCAAAATATATCAAAATAAACTTGAGAAATATAACTGAAAGTTCCAGATTGACAGACTGGAGATTGAAGAGATACATTTTACTAGTTGTAGTAAATAATTTATTGAAGGCAAAATAAGAATAACTAATTTTTATTTCATTTATTTATTTTGTAATAAAATTACAGATTTTTTTCTCGTATGTACCTATCTATGTATATATAAAATTGCTGGCCTTGTGCCATATTTCATGAAAATAAAAAGGAAATTTATAAATTGAATTTATTATTTAGTACTTGGGTATGTATGTCGTCCAATTTTCTCCTTATTCACTGGAGAGAAAGTTAAAATTTGGTACAAATTTTTGGTTGGTGATGTAACGACTACGCCGTGTTTTAATTTAACCTTTGAATTAAATAAAAAATTATAATCTCCAGTTACTCTGCAAAATTGCTGCATCGAAATATTAACTAAAAGTCGAAATAAAAGCCATTAATTACGGAAAAAAATTAAAATATAAAAAATACTGAATGAAATTAAAATCCTTATATTTTTGCGAGAAACTGAAAGTATTCATATTTATATTTACAATACTGAACCCTATCCCACGCGCTCCAATTTTGACTTAACCGGTTTTTAGTGGATGTATTTTCCCATGGCTTTTTTTTTAAGTTAAAAGTCGATAAACGAGCAGACAAGCCACGTGTTGGTAAGTGATCACCGTCGCCCATGGACATCAGCAAGACCAGCGGTATCACTGATGCGTTGTCGGCCAGGAAATAAGAAGGTAAGAAATAAAGTAGAAATAGTTTAGAATAAAAGTTAAAAAAATAAGCCAATTATGGGCCTAACAAATATTTAACATAATCTTCATTGTAATTTTTATAGCGAAACATTGATATCCATACATGCGCCTCTAATTCCATGTAGATACAAGAATGACTTTTTTTAATTATTGTTAAAACTGAAATATATTATAACGTAGCTTTAGTTCTGTTTTTCCAATCGTTTACTTAAATGAATTATTTTCTTGTGATAATGACAATTATTTATACTTATTATTTTAAGTGTTTCACTAACTTATGTGTAGTTATAATAAATTCTGTCTAAATTCTATAAAATATAGTGTTATTATGAATATAATAAAATATAATAATACAATTTTAATTCAAATAAGATAAACAATGCGCTTTGTATTTCCGATTATTAAAAATCATTGAAATTGGTCGTCCGTAATTAAAAATAGCATAAAAACGAATTACGTCGGTAACATGCATGTAAGTAGGAAGAGCTTGACCGTAATCTTGGTAATTCGCTACCGTAGGATGTAGAAAGCTCTACGGTCCGACGCACCGTTGTAGCACCGTTATCAGCTCGACCTTCGCAAGAGCAGATTGATAAGAGATAACAGACTCCGTTGCTTTAATACCTACATATTGATAGTAATACATTACTTTTATCTATTCGCTTTATTGTTTCCTATCACTAGAACGCTTATGAATCGATTTATGTAATCGACCGCGAATACTCTGACGAATATTCTAAGATTTTAACTTAATTTATGCGATTACGTAGTGTGTACAGAACATATCGGTTGTAAATCATTATAGATTTAGTGAGCGGTCGTGCGACCAACAGAGGCAGCGGCGGCGATGAACGAAACATGCATTTTGCGCAAGAGTGCAGCCGACGGGAAGTCAGCTGGCCGTCCCGTAGAGGGGAATTGCCACACCGTGCTCGCTTTTAATCACTCACGTTATACGTACACATCACTTAACAGGCAACCTTGTTTTGATTACAGGCTCGTATCCATTCTTCACGACCGATTTCCTGACTCATAACATGAAACCGATCGACCTGGAACTCGTTATTGCAGTAAGCTGACACTATTTATCAACAGGCTTGTTGCACCGATAACTTAGCGTCTCCTCAACGGTGTCGTCCGATGTGTATCCGAAACGCACTCAATCCATCGCGAATTGATTTGTGAACGACTCAAAATAGACACGTAAATTGGTGGTGAGCGCGTGCATGCAGTGATCGATCGCACTCACCGTGCGCTCGCAGGCGATAGGCGCGCCGGTCAGCTGAGCGGTGGTCGGGTGACGTGCTAGACACTCGTGGCTGCCGGGTCCCACTGCGCCGGGGGTATGTCCGCAGCCGTCACTGTGGGAGACGAGGATGCACTACACGCGGCTCGCTCGAGCTCCGGGTTCGGATCACGGAGAGCACACACACACGGCTAGTTGCGTCAAGCGTAGGTGACTTGCATCGCGTCTCTCGCGTACTAACGGCGAGAGTGTCGGCGAGCGACTGAGTACCGGAGTCGCCGTAGAGTGCGGGGGCCGCTGCCGGCACCCGCGCCGCCCCTCGCCGCCCACTTCCTCCGATGAATGACAATAATGGAAGACGTTCAACTCGCCCGCAAACCGAATAATATGAATCATTGCATTAGGGTGCAGCCCCGCCCGAGTCCGGCCCGCAAAACTCGGGCCCGCGCCTTGTCGCCGTAAATATTCATGAAGGGCCACGACGAACCGTGGAACCTTTGTGGCTACACTGAACTTTGATAAACCTAGGAAAAGCAAGTCGTTCATTACGCAGTACATTTATTGAGTAGTGTTTTTAGAATTCTACAGACGATATTTTCATTCGTCGGAATGCTCGGACTATAGGTAGAATTTGCAATTAGCAGGTTCGTTCACATAGCAGTGGCGGCTGGTGTGCGGCGCACTCGCGACGCCGCTAATCTTATCTAAGCTAATCTAATCCGGCGCGACGCCCTCTCTCGTGTTTTCTTCCAATTGTGTCCACTCAAGGTAAATTAGAGGTTCTCTCATGGGAGTTCTCGGTGCAAGCTGATGGAGTTCGTTGCACTTTGAGGGAAACTTTAACAATATTTTAAATGTTGAATCAATTTATTGTGCTATGTAATATATTACAACATTGTTAGAAACATTTACAGAAACATATTAAAAAGAATTTTTCAGTGACATTTCCAGTCGTCTGTCATCTTTTTTTCTCAAAAATATCAGAAACCAACATATTCTACATATAAAATACTGCATACTGAAGTCTTTTTTATAAATAAGGATTTGTTAAATTTTGTGTAGGTCAAATGAAATAAAATATAGACGGACGATTTAAACACAAAAGGGAACAGCGATAAAGTGAGAGATTTGTCTGGAAGCACTGAAAGCATATCAGCCGTCCTGTAAAGGTTAAGCAGATAATGCGAGGGTGTCTAGCGAGCCGACTTGCGAAAAATTGGAGAACAACCTCTCGGCCGTTGTCGCGATACGGCAAGCTTTATTTTATTTTGTCGGATCCTTAAAGTTCATCTCGTCTAGACCGGTTCCCCACGCCCACACCCCGCACAGATTTCTGCATCTTGCAACCGACCCGCCATACAAGTTACTTTACTTCCCTTTTTATCCTTTTGCAACACGCCGTGATATTGGCCTCTCCATCGCGTTAATAGAGAAACGATTCGCCACGCAAAATCCTTTTAGAATAATCTTCGTGAGCTCAGCGGTCTAATTGTGGACACCCGAGCTCCTCAAGTACTTATTCCGAGGCAACATTCAAGTAACACTTTTTAGTTTCACCGAGGATTTGCTGGTAAATATAAAGCTTCATAAATATAAAACGTATGAAATGCAAATAGTAGTCATTATTATTTTATATCCAACACTATAATAAGTTAACTACCAGTTTGAACCAGTTTGATTGGTAACGCATAATAATAATGACAAAAAATAATCAATAATACAAAGCATTAAGTATGAAGATATTAATAACGGCCGATATCAAAAAGTATCATTGTAATTGTTGAGGATCAAGCTCGTGTATCGATTAAATATTTTCATCAAAAATTACTTCAGTAGCACTGATTTCATTAAAAAAAAATGAATATAACGCTAAATATCTTTACATTCTATTCGATCTAAGATTTAAATCATCATCGACCAGAACACACAAAAAATAAACGGAGTCCGATGAATCAACACCTAAATGGGTGTTATTAAGAAATACCATCGATGATCAATAATACATTCGTTTCGATTTTACGGTGACATCGAAAAGACACTATTAAATTACAATGCTGCATTGTTGATTAATTTTTGTTGAATGGTGATGCGAACTTAGTAAGGTGACATAAAGGATATTGATGCAAAATGCAAGTAAAGCGACAAAGTAGCTGATTATATCTACGCGAACGGTGGACGGTTTGATGGTTCTCAACGAAAGGGGAGAGTTACATACATATCTGACAGGTTCGTATGTCCACATAACTTTTCATGAGGAACTTTTATACTTGAATGATATTGCATGTGAAATCAAGAAATCCGGATGGTTAAAGTAAATTATAAGTAACGGTTTTATTCAATACCCGTAATAAAAAAATTAAAATGGATGAATGTTGTCGATTTGGATAAATAGGTTTTTTTTGTCATTATAAACATGGATCCGTTGAATTACTTCGGATCATTTATCAAACCTTAAGCCCAGGAGTATGTTGTTGACATACCATTCATTTTACAAGCCTTATTACAGACTAGTACAATATTTATTAAGTTACAGGTCTGTTAATAATAAAATTTAAGCTTTTACCAAAGAACGTTAACCATAATTGCTCAATAATATTTTGTTGCGGTGTCACTAGCAGCTAAGCCACAATGTGGTCAGAAGGGAAATTTTTTTTGTTTGATTTATTTACTTATAATATAATTTATATAATTTTAAATTCTAATTTCGTTTCTAACTACAGGATGTATAGAAATCACAAACAAAAACAGGGAAATACCTATGAAACAAATTTAAAATCATCATTTAATTACATATTATTAATATAGGTTACATTTAAAAAGTGTAAACCCTGTAAAGATCATAGATTTACAGATGTCATTTGATTAAATTAATGATGTTTGACTTAATTATTTCTCTGAAGATTATGTACTCAATAGATTATTTATATGTATTATACAATGTGTCTATAAAGTATTACTCAGAAAAAAACCCCGCTACTTAACAAATTGGATATCATGTTAAAATGAGATGTCATGTAAAAATCAAAAAATTGACAATTACTGTTTCTATTATCATTTAAATAAATATCTAAACATCTGTATTCTATACAAATTTCAAGGATTTTTCCCAGATTTTGGGATTAAATTGGGATGTTAGTTATGGATCCAGGACAGAAATAAAAAAAAAGCTACGAGAGAGAAAGAGAGGGTTTAAGCTAGGTTAACATGTTACTTAAGCTTACTGCAGTCGTATACAGCTAAACTCTTGTTCACATTTAATTTCATGTAATGACAGCACTTAAATGTTTAAGAGAAAAATGATCTAAATTTCCGGAGCGAGCGATAACAAATCCACGAAATTGGATTTCGCGATATAATCTGGAGTTGGTACTGACAGGGCGGACGGGACCTCTGAGGTTTTTGCGCCCCATAACCACATTTTCCAACCGCTATCGGTAAACGAAAAGCGAGACTCAATGAAGCTGTACTTATCACACTTGCGGTTGTTGCGGGTTGCATCGAACTCTTTGGCTTATGCAACTTACCTTGTCTAAAAGACGGAATTAAGTCCAAATACGCAACAGTAAAGTAATTGGAATATGCGATTTCATCTGAAATTTGTTTATAGAAATATATGATGTGTATTTATAAATTCTTTAGAGAACAATTAATTTAAAATGTTAACAGTAGTCACGATATATTTATTAATGTTGCTGGTCAACTTTGTCTGCCGACCCGATGACAGCATAAATATTAAGTAGAGTAAAAAAACGAGTAGCGGAATTACTCACAATGATTAATAGATACCTCTATAAACTTAGTTTTTTACCGATATTTACCTAATTTACCATAATTTCAAAGATGTTCGAGTAAATTAGTGATAAACTTGTATAAGAACATTTTTATTTCTGTTGTTTGATTTAACTTAAAAAAAAAATAGGTAAAAATTAACCTTACAATAAATTCCTTAGCAATAAGATCGTACTATTATATATTTTAACGATTTCAACTGGGTTCTCTTCGGCAGTCATGCAAGTGCCTAAAGACACCACGTTTCGCCAAATCCTTCTCGGAACTATGCGATATAAATAGCCTCAAACTTGCAAAATCCCTTGTTACACACTTTAAATAGCTTGTTTCAGATTTCCGGTTTTGCCAGGGAAAATTTCTTATGCAGTGCAGTTATCGAGCCATTGAAAACCGAAGCCAAATTTTTAACCGACTTTCAAAAGAAAAGAATTTTGTACGGTTAATGGGTATTTTGTTGCATGTTTGCTTACCGATCGATTTCTCTGTGACCTGTAAAATGATTTCAATATTTTCTTTTAATTTGAAAGTTTATAGTAGTGAGATGATGATGAAGGATCGGCTGATAGTGTTGTTGTCTTGTTCATTAAGACTGCAACAGAGTATATTGAAGGATTGAGCGATTTAAGGAGGATTTTTTCCAATAAATAACGTTAAATTCACCAGACCAACAGTTAGATATTAAATTATAACATCTACATGACCACTATAAATATCAAAGATACGCTTGCCTGTTATATACCAAGTTAAATAGACTGATGGGGTTCATCCTCTCCGCTGAATAATCCTGGTTGATCCCTGTCCGATACCTGTGTTATATTGGCTGCTTGAAATAAAAAATATATATATATTTATTTTAAATTTAAATACGCAATTATTTGCGAACGTGAATAAGAGTACAGTATCTAGTGTACGAGTGAGAGATGGCTAAAGAAGATGGTACTCTAAATGACAGCAAGAGTACTGATAGATTTGTTATGAAGATGTCTATGTTCCTCACCGAATCAAGTGTCAGTTAATTTCCAATACGTGTTCTATTTCGAGAAACTAGAAGCTAAAACCGCTAGCAAAAATTAATATGTAATGTAACAGTTTTATTTCAAAAATAATTATTAATTAATTCGCTTATCATTTGTATTGTCTCGTCACGACGTATTTAAACAGACATATTTCGAAATATACATATAATTAGAAATATTCGTATGAGCGAGATATGCATGTCTATTTTTTCTTGAGATTATTTTTGTCTTATGTTTACGTAGTGCTCGTTACGTATAATGCGTTCTCTCGATCTCATGTAATCCTGGTATTTGAATATCGAATGATATGGAAAAGGTTTTTGTCCTCGCATTTTTTCTGTGAATTAGAAATACAATATCATTTCATAACTTTTTTATTTATAGATGGATTACAATGAGACAATCTATAAGTATTAAATGATAGTTACTTCAATACATTAGTGAAAACCAGAACGAAAAATTCTAACTACTAGTTTTTTTGGTTCTATTGCATCAATAAAAGGTCCGTAATAATATTTTTCGTCATATATCGTTAATGTACAGAAAGCGATCAGTTAGAAGTTTATTATTAGTATAGATAGCCTGATGGTACCTCAAAATCATTTATATGATGTGTGATAAAAAATCATTAATGAATCTTACTAACGGTTCCTAAGTACCTCTGTCGAGTAAATTAGTCTACTCATACGAGATTAATTTGATTCTATGATTTTGTAATCTAATGGCAAGTAAAACTACCGAAACGTGAAACCAGTTTTTTGTCTTATATTTGTTTATTGCTAAACAACAAATACTGAATTAGTGTTTGAATCGTTTCTTTTAATAGTTAAAAAAAGGCCAAGAAGACTTACCTACGCCTTAACCTGGTAAGTGGTTTTGATGATAACACAGACAAACGATGAAACGAGGTGGGCGACGAGTTAGGCACAGCGTGGATGTTCCAGACGCGTTGCCAGCCAAGAAGGCGATTTCAGCCCATGCCGCCGAGCCAGTGTTGCTAGCTCACGAAGGGTGAAACCCGGTTACCCAATCAATCTTTTAATCTCACGTTTACCGTTCATCTCCTATATAGATGATATGATCATAGAAGTGAAACATACGTATAACAACTATTAAAATCTCAGAAGCGGATTTTATATAGACTCCAATTAAAACTTTGCCAGTCTCTCGTAAGAATCGTTCTTACGTCTCCCTCTGCTATTATTACCTTCCGCTTTCTTATTCGAGAAACGGCACATTATTTATTTGCTGGAAACCCTACCGTGCCTGTCTGCCTCCAAGTATAATCCATCGCAGAGCAACCTACTTTTTAAAAGCTCTATTATTATGGCTACATTGCGAAACACAGGGAAATTTTTGTAGAAAAAAATATGCAATTTTAGAAGACTGATGACGTTATGAATTATTGGTCTCGTTTTACTAAATCTTCAAACATTTATCAAATGTCAGTTCCTTGTGGTTAGCAATGATCGTTGTGCCGCATCTGGGTATGTGTATAGATAAATCTTTTTAAGGTGCCGTACATCCGATGTGAAAACGAAATCCTTATACAATCAATCGCATGTCTGCTTGACACAGTCAACTTTTTTCCTAGAGAAATCGTAAATATAATTCAAATTAATGTATATTCAAATACACAGATTTGTAAATAAATAGAATCTGATTTTGTGAACCCATTTTTATATTATATATCAAAAATATTAAAATATATTTTTTTATAAATTTACCTCCAAAGCCTAAAACATCAAACAAATGAAATACAAAATTATCTATAGTTAACAAAAAACCGACGAAAAGGTCCTTCAATTTCAACAAGAAAAAGTACTTCTAAATAAGTTGGTAGTATGAAACCTGTTTAACGGGAGGACAGTACTAACTTGTGCGGTTTTTATTATGACATTTTGTTTGTACAATTTATAAACAACGTTTATGTTCTATCTGTACCTTCACTTCGTTCTTTCAAACTTCACAATATGCTTTGATAAGATTTTCCCATCATTTACAAAACCTGTCCCGAAAAAGTTTAATGCGTACAATAATAATAATTAGTACAATCATGTTATATATTTATATGATTTGCTATAATAGATGGCTTTAGTTTCAGAGATGTGTATATATTTTAGCTTCATTTTACAAAGATGAGTATTCCTGTATTGAATAAGATATAAGTATAAAGAACGATATTAAATTTTAGATGCATCCCGAAACGAGACTATTGGGCATTGCCGGAGGCATTGGTGCACCCATATAAAATTCTGAAGTCTTCCCATGTGTGTCAGATGACTGGGTTTTACTGGTGGTGGTGGTGGGATTACTGCGCTAACTTCATCATGCTGCTTCAGAATTTCTGAATGGTTTACGATGTCAGCCCAAGTATTGAAATTTCTTTTGCCCGAAAACCAACGTGGCTCAATGATGTTAACTGGCACTAAAAAAATCACATTGTGGTGGCTATTTTTATATAAGAAATATTAAATTAACGTTGAGACAGTTATTCATTAATTAATGACTCTCGTAGCACTGTTACTCCTATAAAATTATATTTATCTATCTATTTCATCCCGTTAATAAAATAATGAACACTTATATTTTACGTTAAGGAGATATATATTCTAATTACGACAAAGTTTTATAACCATAACCATATTTAAATTCACACTAACAACGTAACGGTAACAGGGCTGAAACTGTAAAATATAATACACATTCACACAAACACGCATATATATATATATATATAGTTTGAAAGTACTAATTGAAGTTTACAAATAACACTGTTAAGTTATAGAAATATATTTTCGTTCTATGAATTAGAAACATATTAATTTTTAATAAAAGATGCAGCCACAAATAAGAATAAATATACATATATTTAATAACCTCCAAAATGACCTACCTCTTAAAGTACCCACCTCTTTTTCTTTATGTTTATAAACTGATTATCTTGTTTTTGTCTTGTTCCGTTTCATAGCTATTGCCGAGATTCAGTATTATCAAACATTTTGAAATTACATTAAATTAAATTTGACTTAGTTCCGTCGATTACCCTGTTATGAAAGTAAGACTTAACTGTCACACAACGAGTAAGTCTAGCTGATTGAAGCCACTTTCAGAATGTCTGTAGTGAGGCTCAGCTGCTGATATTGAGCAATTTTTACATTACACAAACGAGCAGTACGCACCCTTTACAACTTCAAAACTAGGGACTCGCTTAGAGGTCTCTTAATATAAATCGATCTATTTAAACGTATAAAAATAAGCGTATACAGCGGCAATAGTATAAACTATGTTGCCACTATTTACGCCCACCTCCGTACACACAGAAGTTTAGCATTGTCTTAAAATCAATGATCAATCAATCAATAAAGGTTTATCATTTATTTACATTTATTATGTTATATAACCATAAAGATTTAAGATAGCTTTATAGAAAAAATGCTCAGTTTAGTACTAGGCATAAGGCTAAACTGACTTTACCAAATTGAGGACTTATCATAACTAGTGGCTTTTTCATGTAGATCTATAAAAAATATAGGTAATAAAGTTCCGTTGAAATTATGGAAATGCCATACTACCATACACATTAAAAAAACATGTGAAAGGTATTCTCGTATAGAAAATACAAACTAAATGATTATATTATATGATTGTTTATATATATATATATATATATATATATATATATATATGATTATATATATATATATTTGAACATGAGATTAATATATAAAAATATTTGCATAAGTG
>DWPT01007679.1:0-10652 GCA_018251895.1 Agathymus mariae mariae | reverse complement strand
CAGAAAATCAATCGGGTTTATTATAAACTAGCGGCCACCGCGACTTCGTTCGGTTTCAACAATTATCTATCTTAGAACGTAGGCATAACACATTTTTAAACAGAAAAAACGTTGATGTATACCTTCTAATTGCCCAGAACCCAGAAAAAAACCAGTAGAATATCATCATGACTACATATAAAGACCATCCGGAATAATAAACCTTTCAAATGGTAAAAGAATTTTTGAAAGGGTCGACGTGATTCCTAGGTAAGGTAAGGTGAGATTCAAGATTGTTATTAAGATTCCCAAAACATACACAGAGTTACAAAATTCGCCGCCTCAATTTTAGTATACATGAATAGTAACGCTCCCTCGAATTGCTTCTCGCAACATAATTACTGCATTTTTGTTATGCATCCAATTTGTATGGACTCCAGTTTTGGGAGTCGTATTTCAGTTTCATAAATCATAAACTTCATTGTAATTATTGTAATAACCACAGAAACACTTAATAGTACATCTTAAAAATGACACCTATAATGATAAACTTCTATAAACCTATAAAAAATCTTTTCATTACTATTGAACATTTTTTTTTTCGTAAACGTTAAATCGTTTACACACTCACACCCCCGCTGTAGGATATCATGTTGCGGGCGGTCTGGACGCACACAAATATGACATCACAAACACCCATGACCCGAGAACAAACATTTATCTGTCACATAAATGTCTGCCCGGAACGGGAATCGAACCCGGGACTCCACGCTCGGCAGGCAGGGTCACTACCAACTAGGCTACGGGGTCGTATTATTTGTAAGAATTTATTTGAAAGGTAAAATTTTAATATAATTTACAACATTAACCGGAATCTTTATGCAGTTTAACATTATTAATTAGTTGGGTATAAACTTCATGTTTTCGCAGTAAAATTTCCAAACTCAATGACATTATTGATTGTCATGCTTGGCAGCTGACATTTGTCGTACACTGCATTATGTGTCTCAATAACTTAAACAGGGACATAAAGTATTAATATTTATGTTTTAAAGTTATTTAGTAGGGATGTTATTGATATGATATTTCGGATCCGGATATGGATACGGATATATGAATAATATTTTACCGGTTTCGGTTACTAGTAAATCAGTCATAACATGCTTTATTTAGACTGCGTCTAACCGAAATTATCTTTTTTACGGTTACGGTTTCAGATATATTTTTATTTCGTATATCCGATAGTTTCGATTACTGTTACGGAGCTCCATAACATCCCTGGTATTCAGTTCGTAGTGTAGTGTTCATTAGCATATGTTCAAACAGATGTTTATTAAAACAAATGTGTCACCTCCTGCGGTAAAGTATTAAACTCATTTCTTTACAGATTTAATTTAATATTTCTATTAGCTTATTTTTTTCAGATTTTAATGTACATAAATATTTCAGAATGATTATGGATTAGTTATGTTATATTTTCGAGAACAAACAAATTGAACTGTGCAGTTGTTTTAATTTTCCCTAAATTATGTATACGTGCTAATATAATACGTACGACGTACGTCCGTGGTGACAAACTAACGACTCATATCGTTGGCTACTATTATATCTAAATATCTGGATAGTTTGCTTGGGAAATATGTTGATGACCGCCTTAAACTACATGATGCACAATTCGGATTGAGATCAGGGCTGTCTATCAACTGCATTGTGGAATCTTATGCATACCTCATCTAGGCTCTTTAGCTTGTCTGTTCTCGTAAAAGGCTGATTGAGTAGCAACATCAAAGTTAGTTGTTCAATAGATTTACTAACAATACTAATTACGCAGACAGTATGGTGTTATTAAGCCCTTCAATCAGTACCCTTAAAAAGTTACTCAACATCGCCGCAAGTTATGCAAATTAAAGAATTATGTTGGTATTTGGGGCGGGAGCCAAAAAAAAACCTGACAGTATCGCCATCACAAAAACGAGAGCAGCGCTTAAGAAAGTATCAAGTTTAAATACTGGTGGCATTTGGTCACCTCTAGTCAGAGTGATGAATTGGATATGGAAAGGGAGCATAGAGCACTGTCAATAAGGTAATAATTATGTCGATTCGCAGATTTGCGAGCTACAGTAAGGATATTAAGATTACGCTCCTTAAAGCCTACTACGTCATTCTACACTTGCTACAAGTGTCCGAAATATACAAAGACAACTTGCATTGTCCTGCGCGTCCAATATAACAATGCTTTTAGGGCACTGATGGGGCTGCAGCGTCACTGCAGCGCCTCCGGGAAATTCACTGAGGATCGAATTGACAGCACACAACGAATGTCAAGGTCGTATCTCTGTGGCGACGGTACTGGACAGCCCCATAACACCCTGCATACGGCGTCGGAAAGGTGCGATGGGCCAATACAACAACACTCGTCTTATTTGTATATGTTAACGTCCAACCGTGCTGCCAAATAATAATATATTCGAAGTTGATTATTGTTAATAATAATAGTTATATTTTAATTGAAATTAGTTTTATTACTTTTTAGCTATCGACTCTTTATCCTCGTGGGGTTTCATAACTAGTGATTTATCAATTAATTTAATTCAAGCAAAGTCCTTAAGTTAAATTGTATTATACATTTTATTTATCATAAATAACATCGGAGTCTATATACTTCAATGAACTCTACTAACCATTGGCGGCCATCTATTGTCATTGTACCCCATTTTGTGTTCTTTACTGCTTCATTAATTCTATTATTATTTACGTATACTAATACATTTTTTACGTAACCATACTTAGCAGGACCGTATATCGTACGATATGTATGTATTTATATATTTTATATTATTTATTATACAATACGTTACTTTTATCAAATATATTGAAATAATTCATTTCCTGTCATCCCTAAAGTATAACTTTTAAAAGCGCATTAGTCTCGATCCAGTAAGTCTCTATATATTTATTCAGCCAAGCGGCCCGATGACCAATTTACCATTGACGCCGTAATTCTGTAGTCTCAAAACTGATTTCGCAAAGAAAATAATATAATAATAAGTATAATCTAACTAAATATTATTCATAAATTTACCATAATTTGTTATTTACTTTATTATGATTAATTTAACCAGGATATTTGACATTATATTAATATCGCGGCCGAATCGGCTGTTTCTAATCTGTGATATTTCAAATTAACCATGCAGATAATTCGTCAAGATAAGAAAAAGATAAAAATACTTTCCACATAATATTAAAACTCGTTAAATATTTAAATTTTCAACAAATATTTATCACGCAGATTCTGACTCATTACAGATAAGCTAAAGTTGTTACGCTGACCTAAAACTGCATTTTTAAAATTAAAATATGATTTAAAAAATCATTGCTTAAAACTGTCTAAATAATATGTATTCCAACCTTAAAATTTTTTCATCATCATGTTTTACACAAGAATACCAAGTAATGACTTACATTGCAAAACTTAGCTGAGAACTTTGCTATCGATGATGATACAGCCTTCGCATCCATATTAGCACTAGAATAGGGTGTTTGTAGAGTCAATACAAGTAGAACAATTGCAAGGATTTCTTTTACAAAACAGCGCGTCTTTTCACACTTGTAGCAGGAACTCAACTAAATTACTAAGCGCGTAGCGCGAACTACGCGTTGGATGATGTCAGCCAGCCATGCGCAATAAAGGGCCCCGCAAAAGATCGGATTCATGTCAGTGTTTGCTGGATATAAATCGCTCTTTTAAAACACTCATGTATTTTTAACTCTGTGACTCCCGATCGATTTAGATGATCAGATGTCGTATTGTGTAGGTAACTAATGAGTGATTTTTATGATATGCACCTGATTATATTCCAAACCTGAGCGTCGCCATAACGTTACTACATTTTATTACATCTAAAAATACCAAAATTATAAAAAAAACGGTCAGTTTTTACAGGCAATTAATATGGCAACTGTGTATTACACAAGGAAAACAATATAAACCCTGTATAAAAGTGAAAAAATTAAGGATTTTATCAAATGTCGATTTAAGAGCAACGTCCGATTATATAATTACGTTATCTATTTTCAAAGTAATCTAGTCAAACATTAAGAATATAAAATAAACTTTTGATACTTTTCTGTTTTTATAATGAATTCAAAATTAATAGTCATTCTGACTTTAAATATGGATTATGAGTATTAAACCAATCAAACCAAAATGACATTAATTGTTTTTTCATATATATAAATATTATTGAAGTATTAATACATAGGCGAAAATATGACATCCAAAGCCGTTAAAGTTATGTAAAAAGTTACTAACAATATTGTAGAAGAAAAGTATTTACTAATCACTGATACTATTTTCAACTCGTTAATCCACAACATTATTTTACTTTACAAGTCTATAAATAGTATGTAATCATAATCGTAGAATTAAAGATCGATTCAAACAGCAGCCAAATGAAAGATTAATTGTACTGTTTCCACAGATTATGAATTTTCTACGGCACGGCGTCGCAGTTATACAACACTAAATTGTCAGTACTGCCTAATTGAGATGATGTCAGCGATTGATTGAACGCGCACTATTTTTATATTAGTGTTTGGCTCAGACGAGGTAAATACTACAAGGTACGTTAGAAATCTTATGGGAAATGTGTATGATTCATACGAGTTTTCGCTGAAAAAACTAACTGAACGGGTTACCCAAATCAAAGGATAGTTGAGAATATTTAACTAGACGATTTTCATTAATGTCTTATTTGCGGAGGAAACAACAACAACCGGTTCATCCTTCGCCACCGCTCTATCGGCATATGTGACGAGGGACTACGGGTCTCAAGGGTCATCCTTTTTACCTGGTATTGGAACTGGGGAGAAAAAGGATACGCCGGTGAGATATGTGGGCCCACGCTGTTTGGCAGGGGTTTGTGGAAGTAAAATAGTTACTTTGGGGAAACGAACTGTTATCAATTGATGCACAGTAGATTAATTCTAATTTAGACGATCATGATTCATCGTTAGAGAATACAAAAACTCATAAGTTTTTGTCTCGTTCACCAAGTAATGTGATCGTTTTTTGTTTTACTTTAACTTATCTTTATATTTAAAGACAATCTTGAACTTTAACATTTAAAGAATTTTTTTTGCGTTTATTGGTATGGTGTTATCAACCCTAAATTAAGATTAAACTAGGTATGAGATATTAAATTAAGGAAGACAACTCAACTTGTACGTACGCCTCCCGCGTACGGCTTTAATAAGAGAGAGAAACAATGTGCCTACTTTTTGTAATAAATACAAACATAATAAAAAATATGCTGTAAAGTGTTTTTTGTTTTCAACCTTTTTTAAGATAATTCATATATTTTATATGTTAAAAGTTCACAGAACTATGGTCATGACGTGAGACATATACAAAGTTGTAGTGTTGCCATAGCACATCTATGAAAGAATACATTTTAAGAAATACTCCCATTTTTTATTCTTTTCCATTTAATACCATTTATATATTTTTCAGCAGTAAGTTCTCTAACATAATAATATTAGCTTAAGTTAGCATTTTAAACTTCATTGATTTATAGTTTCATTCTTAGCATTCATTAGTAATATTACATTTTAGAATTTCTTTGATTAATAACAAGGTTATGTTAAATTTAACTAGTTTATAATGCCTTTAAATTACACAATGAAAATAATATATGTTATAAAACTCTAAAAACAAGCTTAATTTTCTTAATGATAACCATAATTGATGTATGGAAAAGATTATAGACAAAATTTCGACTTTATGATTTTTTTTTGATCCATTATTCTTACTAAATAACTACCCCAATATTGCTTAACACCTATATACAGCTGTCCAGTTATTATATGTATATTTACATTTGTAGATCGTACAACATAAGTGCTGCCAATCGCCGGGAAAATCCCTGATTTCCGGGAAATTGAAGCTTAGCATAGGGAGAGAAGAGGGAATAACATAAATTGGGGATTTCTGGGAATCCAGACCAGTTTTTTCAGTAGGCTAAAATTATTTCAGTTTGGGTAATACAACTAAATAATCATGTTCAAACTTGGTTGATACATCTCGACACTACCAATACCATGTTGAATGGCAACACTACTCAAATGCCTGCTCAGCTGTCATTTGAACACGATTTTGTATTTTCTACACCATCATTCACTCATCATTTTTTATATTTATCGTTATTTTTAACCGGTGCGTACTCTTGAAATTTTCAGTAAGATTATAGAAAAGAAGCTAAAACGTCCAGCTATTGTTAAAAACTAATAATATAAAAAATTCAATTCCTACGTAGGTCAACAACAAAAAAAATTATTTCATTTACCTTTAATTAAATGATTACATTGGAACAAATTTAGTATAAAACAGTGTTTTTATTCCAAAAATTATATATCGTGGAATTAGTGGGGAATGAATCAAAAGAAGCGGGGAATTTCGGGGATAACACTGACGTGACGCGAGGAATCAAGAAATTTTTATTGGCAGCCCTGTACAATGTTGTTTAGTCACAGTATATCATTTGCAGTGAATTGGTAGCTCTTTATTATTTCAAATCCTACTCCAAATATGCAATCCATAAGACCACTTATTACTAATACAACTGTATTTCTTGGGACATTTATTATTATTATATTTTTAAAACCATTAACTAATTTGATCTATAACTGACTGTTAAATATTACATTCATGATATTTTTTTAGGTTTTGATTAGGGAAAAAGCATTACCACTTTATAGCAAATTGTTTTCTAAGGTTATGGCAAATAAAATGTTGTATGGTGTTATATTCAATAATATCCAAAGTTCGATACAACGTAAAAAACAAAGTTTTTGTTATTAAATTGAGATATCAGCATCACCATAGTCATAGTTAAAGTCGTAGACTAAATACTACAGACGACTGATAATCATAGTTGAACAGAAAACAAAAAACCAGATTTTTTTATATTTACCAGATGATTTTTCTAACTTAAACCTAAACGTTACGATATAATAAAATCATTTAGATAACGGTTTACTATCATGTTCAAGATTTGTACCAAAAAAAATCGAGTTGATAAAAGTTACCCTAAGAAATGTTTTAAATGTTTTTTTCGTATGCGAGTGTAATGGAACGTTCAAAATCTACAGCATATTCTGTGTATGTAGCGACGTCTATCAATGTAATATGTACAATGGGAACTCGCATTCGATAGATAATATTGTTGCGTTATCAGATAAAGCCATTACAACCTTCCAATACTTGACACGACAATAGGAGTTATCCAATCCAAAATACAAATAAAAAACATAAATAGATAATGATCTACTGAATGGGATAGAAGAGACTTTCGGAGTAGAATAATACTTTTTTAATAAGTAATCTAAAGTAAATAACTACCCTAAACAATAAGTAATCGATAAGTAAAAATGTGGTCTTTTGGTTTCTTCATTTTGGGGTCCACACTGCGCCACAAGTCACCGAAGTTGATAGGAAAGAGTAAACACGAACTGAACCACCCGAAGACGCAACGTTATGCCTTGTACAATCATATATTATAGGAAGGTACATGCTTATTAGAGGCCACAGAGGAGCAACTCAAAAACTTTGATACTATTCATATACAAAGAAATTAAACAGTACATAGAGAATAATATTACGTATCAACGTGGAACATTACTGGCTTCGTACCAACTTATTACTAAAATTGCAATACAAAGATTTTTACGATTTTTAGTATGCATTTTTTATTTATCCTAAATTAAGGATGACGGCTATATTTGTGTTATAACAAACGGTATTCGAGCCAGTCATTAATTTTGACACACACACACACATTGCTACACAACCAATAACAACTGGACAATTTAACGATATGGGTATTCTGTTTCTCTAGAAATCTTTACTAGTGTTCGTATTTGTTTATGGTGTTTGAGGTTTTTTCTTTAGTAAAGAAGATACGAATATCTGCCACCCAACTCTGTCAATGTCGTTCATAACATTTTCCATTGTCACTATGAAATAATTTGAAATGTAACAGATTTTTTTTTTAATAAAATTATAATGTTCATAAAAATTTGTGCCACCCAATTTATACTAAAAAGAGCTAACTACACGTTGCAAAATGCGTTCGAAGTTGTAAGCAAGTGCAACAACATCAGGTATTACAGCTTATGTTGTCCGCCGCCTAAACCTCCTGGTGGGAGATGCCCGCCGGCCTCAGGGGACGGCAAACGCATCGTGCCGCCAACGAACTATCGACCTTCAGACATCCCATATAATCCATGCTGTCCACAGTTTCACCATGGCAAGGACACTTGGAAGAAATATAAATACCTCACCTTTTTTGTTTGTTTTCCTATCATCATAATACAATCTTTACGCGTCTCTGGACATGAACCGCCGCCAAAGGGTGAATGTAGAGATTACGAGTATATGCGTATACGCACAAAAAAGTACCCTTGGGGGGACGGAAATGCAACTTTCTTCCATAACGATCATGTAAACCATTTGCCGGGTGAATGTGAACCTCCACCTCTCGATTGTGATTGAAGACGAATTGCTCAAGAATTATAATATGCTGAATTTTATTTATTCGTGAAATAAAGTGATCTGAACGAAAACCGATCTAAGCTTTTATTAAATAGCTAGTTATTAATGTCCCGCTTAAGTTCTTCTGATGACTGGACAAATGCCTCAGGCAAGCAAAGCGTAGTGGAAAAGTAAGTACGTTAAAATAAGGCAAGTGCGCACGCATTTGCGAAAGGGCGTGCGACGGCGCGCTAGGGCGGGCCGCGGTACCGCGATCAATAGCGACGCTGACGTCAGTGTGGTGTCGCGCGCTATTGGCTCTCCCGGCATTATTAAATAAACCTCCGGGCGGAGTGGCGCGCGAAGTGTCGCGCCGCGGGCACAGCACCGCAGCACGCGGCGGGCCCGCGTACCGCTCGCGGCTCGCCGCCGCCCGCCATGGCCGACATGCCGGACCTATCGCACCTCACGCCTGAGGAGCGTGCCATCATCGAGGGTGTCATGATGCGCCAGCGGCAGGAGGAGCAGCGCGAACATGAAATTATGAGGTGCGCCCCGTTCTTGCTCCCCGCGTCCCGCCTCGTCCTGAAACCACACGCTCACCTCTTTTAGTCTTTCTACATAATGCACTATATGTGAAAGTGTTGTGAATATGTCCAGGTTTTCAATCCATCGAAAATTATCCTAAAGTTAAAAATAGCGCATAACGCAACCAAAGTATCAAATAGTGCAAAGGTATAGATTTAAGCATCACGAAGCGTTAATATTGACATAAAGATTGGTTTGACCTGCGTGAGGATTATATACATAGTGTCAGAGATAAATACTGTCTAAGCATCTCCAATATTACAATAGCTAGTGTATTCATTATCTTTAAATAAAAGCCATTAATCAGAACTCTAAATTTATCTCGGTAAATGGTACGTTGAATGTTGCATATTATGTAAAATATAATGCAATAATTAAATTAGGCTTAGGTTATATTTCGTCTGTAGTAACAATTGACAGTGTTTTACAGTAATGTTGGTTTGATTTAATGACATTACTATCATCCAAAAATGTGTAAGGATCGTTAATAAGCAATAGTAACTCTTACTCTATTAAACTAGTTGAAATCAATGATAGTAATATATAGAAATAAATGTAATTTTTTGTACTTGCGAACTACGTTTGTAGAATAGCAAATGCAGCTGTGTATCTTACTGACCTACTTTTTGACCTACATAATACAAAACCACATCTTTTTTACACCCGTTTATTATTTATCAACTTTTCGCGTTTGTATATTTCGGACATTCTTAACTACTACTACTAACGTAAAGAAAATAATTGAAGTGTTACGGAATTTTCCATCAATAATTGAAAATACTAGAAATAGATATTCTATTACAAGGTCGATACCAAGTATCTTTTCAAAAGTATGTTGCTGTGATTTCTAAAAACGCTTGACATTGTGGTTCGTTAATGTACATACAGTAATTATTATTTTTTTACTTATTACAGTTAATGCTTGACTACCACTGTAGGTGGAATTATCCATTAACTGATAATAAGATCCTTAGCGTACTTAACTATGATTGATAACGATTACCTATATTATGATGTTTTATTACTGGGAATTTAATATACTTAATTTCATGTTTTATTCAGGACAATAAAATGTATAACTGCATTATACGGCTTACACAGGGAAAATAAAATAATGATTAGTTAATTTTATAATAATTAGCCACTCGGTTGACGGAGCGG
Source organism: Agathymus mariae mariae (assembly GCA_018251895.1). Taxonomy (NCBI): domain Eukaryota; kingdom Metazoa; phylum Arthropoda; class Insecta; order Lepidoptera; family Hesperiidae; genus Agathymus; species Agathymus mariae. The sequence continues at coordinate 391 of DWPT01007679.1, read as the reverse complement.
AGCCGGAGACTAAAGTGCTTATGTTAGTAACAAACCTTGCATAATATCAAAGAAGTTGCTCTAAGGTACATCAGGGAATACTTAATTAATTAGTAGAATTTCGTTCTTTTGCATGTTTGTTGGAATGCAAATGCATTGTTGTGCAGTATTCTCTGTAAGGTCTGTATGTATTACAGTAAGTGTATTGCATGTTGAAATATACTCCAATGACTATTTGCAATAGTTCAGTATTGAAGATCGGATTTATATAACACATTGATTTATAATGAATTCCATAATTGCTGAAGCTATTAATTAAACTAAAAAATGGGTGCATTTTACTGCGGTTCATAACTATCCTCTCATAGATAGTTACTAATAAAATGATTGTAATATTTAAAAATTTCAAGCA
>DWPT01007678.1:0-10652 GCA_018251895.1 Agathymus mariae mariae | reverse complement strand
ATATATATATATATATATATATACATATATACTTATATATGTTCCCATTAAAACATAACAAATATAAATATTAAAAGTTCGTTTCGTTGCAATCCATTTATAAGATAAACAAGTTACAAATTAATACAAGTAAATATTTAATTACTCAACATTTAATTATGCATAGTGCATATATACTTAATTCCTTAGTTTTTTTTTGATATTATTTAAAATTTACAAAATATTATGTTTTGTAGTAATATATTTTATAAGTATCATTTAGCGACACCTAAATACATGACATTGAACTAAAATTGTAATATTACAAATAGTGTCATGTGTTATTTTATAGATGTCAAAACTCCCCGTGTGATGGAATCTATAATAACACAAAATTAAAAATCATAACAGCTTGGCACGTTTAAAGAAAATTCATGTGCTCCCTATTTTTGTGTCATTATAATTGACTCATCTCCACGATAATTGTTCTTGAGTAGTGTGTAGCTAACTTCATGGTGTCAATTATGATGTAGAGCCACGGCTTCAGTTTCCAATATACTCCTGGGTACATATCAAAAATCAAGGCATTTATCGAGATTATAACTGTTTGAGTATGTATGAGTTGCAGGAGAGAGCGAGAGATATGAGCGTTCGCAATCAATAATAAATAATTAAACATTATTACATACACAATAAATAAAAAAGAGATACATAAAAGATACCAGAAATTGTGGTATTATTTTGAGTAATGAGAATAATAAGCAAATATAATATAAAAATAAGGAATTTACAATTATAGCGTACCTGAGAGAGCCTATTCAAAAGGTGAAACTCTCTTAAACATACTCAAACTATGAGAATCGAAAGAAAGATGCTATCTATCATGTTAGTCGCTGAGATATCGTATTTATGTTTTCAAATCTACTTTCACGAGTCAGAAGCCATTTTATGAGCCATGGTAGAAAGAAATGTGATCGAATTCAGCTAGTCAGAAAATATGCCTAGCTTGTTAGCTTATTGAGAACCTTTTTATAAAATAAGGCTTACGTTTATAAACGTACCTTCATTGTTTTAGGAATAAGTTTATCTAGTTCTGTGGATAAGAAACGTGGTCATTTATTATCATCATTGCATCATTGGTCCATCGCCGTTAATACATAAATATTATGTCAATTTCACACATTTATCAAACGAAATCGAAAATAAAATTTAACAGAATAAAAACCTGTAGCTTGGGTCGTATTTAAAATAATGAGCGCTTACCTGCATTCATTTCATTTCATTTATTTTAAAAACCATGTTTTTCCTTTTTTTTTAATCGCCTGTTATAAATAAATTCATGAAATTATTATGGTAAAAAGATAAACGTTACAATAAAGGAAATAATCGAGTCTCATTTCTACTGGTAGCGTGTTCAATCTACTTCAGAGTTCTCGTTATAGTTGTCGGTGGTTCCAGGTTGTAATAGGCTCCCGTGGGATATAAAATCGCTCATAAATTTCGTTTTAAGCGCCCGACTTCGTCGGGGTACAATATTGGTGGTGTAATTTGCGGAAAATTTACATTCCGGAAGCCTCGACTGATTTCTGAGGTAGCCAGTGAGAAAAGTTGTAGTTTATGATGTGAATAACAATTTATTTATAAGGTTGGTTAGGTTCTGGCGTGAGTTATACATATTTTTTAATTTTATGATCGTTTCGATCGAAGTTAGAATAAGATATCTGGCTTCCATTGTTTTGTTTTGTTTGATTTTACTTTGCTTAAAGTATTCAGGTCATCATACATTAGAATTGTAAGGAAAATCTCAAGAGAATTACTTGATTTGTTTTGAAATTTTGATAGAATACTTTGCGTTAATCGAGCCGCAATTGTTTGCTATTGTAATAAAATTATAATATGTCATCGCCCTCACACCGTGCACTAGCACTGTACACAAATATAACGTTACAAATATCCGTTATCCGAAAAGAAACATTTATCTGTCACATAAATGTCCGCGCCTAGGATACCAATCCAGCGCCTAGGAATGCTTAGCTCGGCAGGCTGGACCACTACCAACTGGACCACGATTAAAAATAAATATACGGGTTCATGAAAATAAAAAAAAATGTTTTATTCTAGTTTACCCCACTGCACGGTACTCGTACGGTACATTTTATTCTATTATGTATCTTTTCCACTGTGACCCATCCTAATAAATCGCCCGTTCTGTTTCGTAAAGTTGTAAATCCCATGACATTTGGGTCACCGCGTTCTTCGAATGCCCCACTGATAATAAAACCATAGTCGGATATCATCTGACCTCTATAAAGCACCTAAATAGCGCTTTATTAAGTGGGTTTACCTTCTAAGCCACCCAACCTTGGCCCCGTAAGTTTTTGAGTCACTATTGCCATTAGTTAGACAACATTTTTCGTTCATAGACATGCTCATTTACATTGATTTCTTTATATCACACGATATAAGCATTTATTTGCTGGTATCGGATGTCCGTTGAGTCAAGGCTATATTTAACTATTAATTTTCAGTGTGAACTGGAAGACAAATATAAAAAAAAATTGACAACTTTGAGTCATAAGGGTCTTCTTTCATCCCTTGTGATCCGTAACGGTTTCTTAGAATTAGGGCTACTGTTAAATATCTGCAACATACTTATATTAATTAAAACTAGCAAAATGAATCTATTAAATTTATAATTCCCAATAAGTGTAAGCTTGATTTTGATATTCGTTAAACTGCTTATAAGGCAATCAGTTAACAATGACACTGACGGACTTAACTGAGGTGGACATGAAAGGCAATGTTTAAAAGAGTTGCTGGTCCCAACACTTACGCAATTTGAAGACTTTTCTACCGTTTGTCTCAGCTTGATAGAATTGGAAACACACGCTATTTTGGGTGCAATGAAACGTTGCAATGCACCACGGCAGCGATTATTTACGTGTCCTATTTATATGCAACCCAGTTAAATATACTGCAGTGCAAGCTAATCTATTTCCGCAAAGATTCAAGTGGATTCAGAGTCGCTTCTAACTAGTATGCATAATTTCCATTAAGCGTCAGTTATGAGAATGAAAGTAGGTCCAATTAGAGGTCTCAAGGCCATAGAAGCGATGACGGGCTGCAGTGCCACAATCAGTATGAATTGCAAATGGTGTCTTTTTTTTTGCCCTTGAGGCATGCGATTTTCTCAGTCGTACTCCTTTTGTTTTCTGAAGTTAAATAATTGTTATATTCTTTTTTATTTCACGATAAATATAAAATAAACTTTTGTATAAGTTAAGTACTTTGTTTCCTAAACGCTCACAAATGATTTTTATATTATATGAATGATGCTGTTCATTGTCTTGACCTTAACATAAAATTATTAGTCATTACTGCCTGACTCATCAACGTCTAATTTAAACGGCGGAAGTAGGAAGCTTTTTAATTTTATAGGAGTTAGGATTTTTTATAATATGATATCCAATAAGAAAGTAATCTTGTACATTTACCCGGGTGGTAAAATAGAGAATGTAAGCCCGACATTTTTGCAATCATATTGGCCGTTTGTTGGGTTTTTCGGATCAAAAATAAATAGACGTAGGTATTATGTTTATTTACGTCTATTTATTTTTGATAAGGATTTTTAAGCTACTCGGGGGTTACAATAAGTGATATACTTGCAATATTGTATACATACTTCGCAATAAAGATATTAAGTCACATTTGCCCTAATTCACATATTTATTATTGTAACGGTAACGAAGTCAATTTACACTACCAGATACAGGAGATAGTAACTGTATAAGGTTTCGAAAATATATATTTATATATATAATAAAGTTAGCCTATCCGAATGATAACTTTGCTGCGGGCAAAGATGCTGATTCATTACTCTATAACCTCGATTGACTTTAATCTTAGCTCTCACCTTCCTACCGACGACAGCAATCTTATTTTTGTTGTTCATGAAAGTTAAAGTGATTTGAGATAGTTTTTTTAGTAAAAGACCCGTTTTTTCATTATCTTTATGTTATATTATATTCAAAATATAATCATTTTTAAATTAAGCACTAAGTTCGTTATTGCGAAATAAGTAGTTTAGATGTATTTTTATTTCCTGGATAATTTTTGATTTAATAAATGTTGTCTGTATATACATGTTTCAATAAATAAATGATAATTAATTTCTAAATAAGGAATCCTGCACTGCAGTGCTATTTAATAGGTTGTAAAGATGAAGTGCTTCATATATTCGAAGAGTTGGATTATCTTGAATTTGGAATGGCAACCTGTCTAACCTGACCTTACGGCACGCGAGCGGCGATATCACGGACTGTCTCACAGTTGCAAATTTACAATCGCTTTTTCTTTTATTTGAAATGCAACTTTGGTTAGAATTTTATAAAATCGAGGGAGTTTCTGGGTTAACTGCGCTTGCAATTTCAAATTACTAGTGAATTTTCTTTTGTTTTATTTTTAATTAAACACTGAGTTACCCATTCTTTATTATCAAATATTACATGACAGCTTCACGTCCAGTTATAGGAGAAGAGGAGAATTTTGGTTTTATGATGATGTGTTTAACATTAAATTTATTAATTTTTATTTTATTTAACATAAGTGGTTGTAGAAACACGCAAATGTTTATTTATTTGTAAAAGCGAAGTAATGCTGTTAAATGTTTTTTTTTAGTCTTAATAGCGTTGTCGGCCAGGAAATGAGAAGGTAAGAAAGAAAGTACTGGATCTCAAGTCGACGAGTCGTTTGGCGGCTGACTCAAGCAGGAGGGTGGTAGCTAGCTAGGTAGGCTTCAGGGCAAGAAAATAATACCAGTAATAATATTAGTGATTTAATAATATTACTGAAAATATACCTTACGTAAAGTCCTACCGCCAAGCAGGCTGGCTTTTGTCGCGTCTTACGACACCCTGTTATGCCAGCGTGAGATTGGGGGAAGTATTCTAGGCCGTCCCAATACAATTAATAGTAAATGAACAAATATATCCCGTTTTCCACGATCCAAATTCGGAACACTTTAAGATAATATTATGTAAAAAACTTAAGCTTAACTTTAACTCAGAATGTAAAGAGTTTATATTATATTTTTACATAGTAACACAAATTTTAACGCAGAAACATGGCATGCTTACAAAACGTAATAGATCGAAAGGTGAAACTGGATTAAGGTTTACTTAACAACAAAGAGCATAAAATAGTATTGTTTCTATGAGGCGATATTATTAACGCAACGTTATTATTGTAATATTCATACGTCCTATCATTATCATAACAACCTATAATTGTTCTATAGCCGAGCTCGGCTCTCCACTCACAATGTGAAGGGTTAAGGCCATAAGGCCATCATGCTGGCCAAGTGCCGGATGACTTCATCCACCGTTGAGAACATCATGGAGAACTGTCACGTGTGCAAGCTACTACGTGATGTTTTCTTTTCCTCATTAGAAAAATTAGAGGTGCGCGCCGGATTCGAATCTAGCCTTGCCTCTTTATATTTTCATTACTTATTAATTTATCACCCATTAACTAGTGACCTTGTTTGATTCTTCCAACAATTTGAACTTTCAAGTTAACAGTATCAGCTCACAAGTACCTACTTACATGATTATTCGCTACTGTGCCGCACATTTTGTGCTTTTCCGCTTGATTTGCATAATTCAATCTTCACTACCGTTTTGCAACTTTGGGTTGTAGCATGTAAAGATGAACGATGTGAGTTAAAAGAGTGGCTTACACGTCAGGTTTTTCTACTAAATATCAATTACAAAAGACAAGACAGAACGCATGCAGTAGCATTAATAGTGCAATGGCTTGTGTAAGTGATCGGCTGAGTGACACTAGGGCGCGGTCAACTGTTGGTTGGGTGACCGCTAGAAGCAATATATCTTGAACGACTTCGTTCTTCAGATGACATGTTAATCGGTTTCAGTTGTTGGTGGCATTGCAGAGGCTCAGTGTGGTCAAGTTGAGAAATTTGGGTAAGCCACCAGTGTATATTATTAAATAATTTGTATTGTGCAGTTGTGATGTATTCTTTAGGCATCCTAAATCTAATAGATGCGTCTTAAAATTAATGAGTTGAAATTGTAGGGTATTACAACTTATAAATTTGTTGTGTTTGTATGTATAATTTAAATTTACATATAACTTAAAAAAGTTGGAGAACTAGATATCAATAATTTAAATGTTTTACGTCTTAACTAAAGCATAAGTTCGGACGTCACCTCATCACGTACGCCATTGAGTTTACGCAAATTTTATAGGATCGATTGAGTTCAGCGCTGTTTCCGCTTGATTTGCATAATTAAACACTTACTTACGGTCAATGTAGCTTCCACTAATAAGCTAAAAATTGTAATTGAAAAAAATATATAAGAACTTTGTCATTATAACAAAATTTACTATCATACCTTGTTATATAATTACGGGCGTGCATCAGGGTGGCTTTCGGGTCCTCTACTTTTTAAGTTTTACTCCCATTTGTATTGATATTATTGATATATTAATGTGTTTTATTTAAATCAAAAGCATAGACTAGAGGTTTGAACGTCAGTCTTTCGCATGAGGTCTGGATACTAATCCTATACGCACTTATAATTTTTGAAAGTTATATGTGTATTCGGAATAAATGATTTTTTTTTACGCTGAGGAAAAATATCTCGAGGAAACCTATGTTACTGTGAGATCTCCATATTTTTATTTTATGTTTCAGTTTTAAAACGAAACCTGAAGTTAGCAGTGAGTCGTTCATGTGTTATTATGACGATATATTTATTATATTGCTGTGTATATCTTTTGAGTGCTAGACAACGTTTTGGCTTGTATAAATGCAACGTAAATTTAGTTTTCTTACCTTTAATTTTTGACGATTAAAATTATTATCAGCAAATTTATTTGAAACTTGTTATCCTCTTGTAAAATATCCAGAAAGTTATTTTTTAAAAAGCTTATTTGAGAATTTTACTTAAATTATCTGTTTAATATTAGTTTCTTTATTATACATATGTATATTTGATGTTAATTTTTTTTGTTTTACTTTGGACATCACTAATATTTTTAACACTCATCCATGTTTTTATGTTAGATAATAGCGGAGAATTAAGCTCGCCCTTTGTTTTTGGTTGACCTTGCAAGAACATCTAGCACCAAATATTTTTATCTTTCTATGTAATTCCCAATCACACTGAACTGTAATCTCACGACGCAAATCCCACATGAACCAAGGAAAGACCTTACGATAAGTTCAATGGATCCAATTTCTATTACATCTGTTTGCAAGTCTTCTCATCTAAAAACTCCTATTTTTCTCTCATGAAATTTGATCCGCAATTTTGGTCCGGATATGAATTTCGTATTTATTCTGCAGCTGAGTAGCACCAATTTGCCACCGGAGATATAAGATGTTTTTTATATTTTTAAAGTCATCTTTTTACGCGTTAGAGGAGACCAATTAAATATGAAGTACAATATCAGAGAAACAAATCAGAATGTATTTTTAAGTATCCGAGGTTCGATCCATGTTGGAGTCCAAGCCAATTTCCCCTAGTCGTGATACCTCCTTTTGAACAAGTCACTAGGGTTTGGGAGCAGGTTTTTCCTGTCGGAGGGCACTGGTCTTTGTGTCACGTAGTTTATTCTCCGCGGTACTCATGTAAGTTACTAGAGTTCGTTATAGGCCGGTCACCGTTGTTATGAAATGATCTGTAAAATGTTTTAACAAAGAAATTTACATTGTGTTTAATCTTTTTGTAAGATGTTTCGGTTACACTATAGAATAATCAATAATGAGCGGGTACACACCTTCCTTCTTGGCCACCGACGCATCGATAACGCCTTTGATATTAAATGTCCATGGCGACGATGAGCTGCAGACCACCTAATGTGGCCTGTCTATTCGTTTAATGACTATTTATATAAGAAAGGAAACCACATAAATAAACAATAGTATGGGTTACCGTACTAATTGAATAATGTAATAATAATAATAATAATGAAAATGTTATTATAATCTGATTTTGGTATATTGCTTAAAACCGTGGTTTTCTCGCTATATTTCCCCTTTAGTGCTCAAACTATTACATTCGATAAAGAATGGCCAGGGTAGAGCAATAACAGGAGTTCGTTGTATTATGTCAACACAAACACCACCGACAGGACAAATATTTGATCAAACTGCTAAATCCGATAACCTGATGGAATTACGGCTTCTGGGTAGGTACTCGTACTTAAGTTTGCAACCATCTTGTTACTAAGGAGATTACGTTGACGTAATGTGACTTACGTGATAAAATATAATTTATACCATAATATCCTAACGAGTTTAGGAATAATGATTCGGTTCAATGCGACAGACTTGCTTCTATTTATAACAGTTTAAATAAATCGTACTTTTTCGATTAGGTAACGATTGGATTATTCTTTATTGAGTCGAACGTACATGAAGAAAAACCTATTATGACTTAATTGTTTCGATATCAAATATGCTACTTAAAGTACAGTTCTATTACGACGACCCCATAGTCTAGTTGGTAGTGATCCTGCCTGCCGAACGAGGGGTTCCGGGTTCGATTCCCGGCCGGGGCGGAAATTATGTGACAGATAAATGTTTGTTCTTGGGTCATGGTTTTTTGTAATGTTATTGTGTATGTCAATTCCACCCGCGACACGGAATCCTAGTGCGGGGTTGTAAGTGTGTACCTAAACGTTTATTTATTCATTTATTATTATTATTATTATAAAATTATTATAAAATTGTAGAATTTTACCGCGGTACTAATTTTGTTGATGATGCTCTGCTGTTCTAATTCGAATCGGGTCACGTTTAATATGGATTAACGCGACGAGGTTTTATTCTGTCCAGATCATAACAACTGATTTGGTATACACATTCACCTTATCGTACACAAGATGTATTTGTTGAGTGCCTCCGGGCGATTTTCCGCAAATGGAAAGAAAAAACGTTTGAAACTACGACATTGATAATAACAATAGCCGTTTAATTATTAATTTGTCGTACTAAATTTTTTTTCTCATATGTTCGGTTAAGCAAATGTATTTATGACTGACTCCGACATATATGTATCAAACTTTCAGTCGTTTAACGTTTAATAGCAGCTATCATATGTGAAATATTTAAAGTAAAATTTTATTTAATAAAACCTTATTAATTTTTATACCTATCATAATTTTTTTCATTAAGCACCAGACCAAAATTAAACTTGAATATCCCTTTATGTTTTTCATAATCATGATTGATGATTGTTTAAATTATTTTTGAATGTCAACAATCGCTGTCAAATAAAATTGTTGGCAATTTAACAATGGTTTTTTTTCGGATTTGCATTTTTTGATGGTATGAAGAGTTATCTAACCTGTTACTTCATAAACTATCAATATATGGAGTTACTATGTTTGATCAGTAGTGTATAACATGCATGCCCTGTAACTACGTAGTGAGTTTATTTGTCAACAAACCGTTGTTATTAACAACTTACTATTAGTTGATTTGAGGGATATAAATAACTAGTTTACAATAATGAATTATCAAATAAATGTATTTATTTATTAAGATGGAATTAAAATGATACCAACTTTGCCCTCGGGACAAAAGAAAAATAGGACTAAAATCAGCGAGTTATGTTTCACAATTCAATTAAACTTATCCATTGCCTCAATTCCAATCGGATAAATTTCGTCCCTTGCTCCCCTGTTAGTTAGATCAGTGTATTCCAGGTTTTTCTTTAAATTTATTTATTTATACTTTATTAATTTTTGAGGTATACGATTGAATGGTTGTTGCTATTAAATTCTGAGTGCTATGCCGGTGACACGGTAATTGCGCTTTGAAAGTGAAATCTAGTTTTGAATGAAAAAAAAATTATATAGGTTAAGAATTATAATTATAACCTCAGTAGACTGAAACTATGTATAAAAATATATTTATTTGTAAAAGCCTCTAAAAGCTTCTAAAAGTCGTTCACATTCTCATTATTAGCAAGTTCCAGTTCTTGGTGACGTCATCCCTAGCCAGTTAAAATAAAGTAGGCCGCAAAAAGTTATCTCTAGTCATTAGCGTGCAGCAACAAGGGTCAACTTTACCATCAACTAATTATCATAAGATGAACTGCCATGATACGATGCCTAGATTGCGTCTTTTAATGAAGATTTTATCTTATACGAGGAAAGCTGCCTGTGTTAATTAACCTGATTTAGGTATTTCCATTAATAACGAGTTATACACAAATATATAGAGAAAACATATATTTTTATGGACGTATATAAAATTGTTCCGTCATCAATTTCGTATTACATTGCCGTTTACTTACTTTTTATTCAGTCCGCAGTTAGATGCACATCGCATGTCCTTATATATCATTTTCACTAAGTTTGATTATAATACATTTTCGTAATAAAACGTCATAGTTTAGTTCTATTATCATATCAGCATACTTAGGGTGTATAACATGGTCCTTCGAGCCATCGTATAGGCCAGAAAGAGTTTATTAAATTACATTTTAGGTCGATTTTCTTCATTTCAATTTTTTTTTAATATCTATGTTGTTATTTCATACGTTTTTAGTCGCTGACAAGATGCACTACAATTTTTTTTATTCCAATATTTATTTATTTATTTCTTTATGAACCATACAAGGAGTATAGTAACAAAGGCG
>DWPT01007677.1:0-10652 GCA_018251895.1 Agathymus mariae mariae | reverse complement strand
GGTAGCTAACCAGGCAGGCTTCACGGAAAGATAATAATACCAGTAATAATAATACTGATAAAATAATAAATCGTTCAACATGATTGGTATTTTTCATCGTACTAAGGCTTATTTCAAACGCGATGTTGAGTATGTACTGAAAGGGAATAATTAATAGATATCTAAAAACACACATGCACAGAGAGAGAGAGAGAGAGAGAGAGATACACACTCACACAATATTTAGTGACATATGTACAATAAGTAAAATGTAAATCCATTATTGATACATAGTTTTATTTTTAAGATTAAGAAGAAATTGCGCAAGTATTTCTTCACAACGTTCTTAAAGAAGCACGAATACTTCGGTATTCGTACAATACGATATTATAAATGATGGCTAATTCCAAAGTTGATCGAGCAATGTTTTCTGAGTTTCGGTGAGAATCAGTGCGTGTAATTGCACAAAGATCGTTGGATAATGTCCGCGGTATCGTTGACTAGTCGAATGATTCCGTAATGGCTGTGGACAGCGCTGTTCTGAGTGCTCGCCGTTGTTTAAATACATAGTTGGGGCACAGTGAATGAACTTGCAGTGGTCCGGTGCCTTTGATGTCGGAGGAAAAGTCGTTACTGTTTGGGAACTGTGACATTTCGACTTAGGTATCAAAATTTATTAATAACTAGCAAATGCCCTCGCTTCGATTCGGAAAAATTACCATAGCATATGTATATTTCTGGGTTTTTCTAATTTTGTGAATTAGAAATACGCATATTGATTCATAACTTTTTTATTTATGGACGGATTGCAATGAACAAACTTTAAGTATTAGGTGACGCTTACTGCAACACATTAGTGAAAACCAGAACGAAATCGATTTAGCCGTTTTTGAGATTAGCGGGAACAAATGCACAGACAAACAGAAAAACTATTTAAAAACTATTATTTTGGGTTCTATTGGTTAATAAATATATGTCGTTCATGTACAGAAAGCGATGAGCTAGAATTTTATTGTTAGTATAGATTTCACTCGTCGCCCGTTTGTACCATTAAATTATGTATAATTAATGTTAATAATGTTACAATAAAAATATATATATTTATAATATAAGTAGTATAATTTTTACAAAACCTTTACGCTATCCTTAATCGATTTTAGAGATCTGGGAACACCTCTTCTCCCGCACACCGCTCGATTGACAAGTCTGGTGACTGTTGGCTGACTGAATGAGTTCTTTGGGCGGTGGTTTGAGTCAATTTCATAAATTGCACAATGGAATTGCACAAGGATTTAGATTTAAATCCAAATGTAGATGTGACCGCAGTAATTGTCATGATATGTTAAAAAGTGCTCGACGAACAGCTTCTAGCAAACAAAATTATATTTGTAATTTGCAAAATTATATAAAACTCGTTCATACATTTACCTGCCGAACGTAACAGAGCAGTAACATAATTGATATCCAATGCGGCATCGTAAAAATAAGTCCTGTGCAAATAATATCTCCTGGTTGGTTGTTGAAACAATGATAAGTAACATTATGTTATATAATATTTAACTCACCCCATACCCCGATAATTTGGAGGATAGTTCATTCGTGTTGGTCATCTGATCTAGACATCCGTTATTCGTAACGATATAGAAACAAAAACATAATTTTTTTGCGCAAGTCTGTGCTGATATTACATTGCATACCGACTATATTACAACCAACTATATTACAACATATTCGGTAATGTGAAATACAAGGTAGAATACTTTTTACACAGAAAATGTTATCTCTTTAATATCTATGTTGTAAACAAAAAATTACTTAATAATTGAGAGTAACACTATTGTTTATGTATCTTGTACAACATGCAAACATAATGTACGAAATAAAGACAATTCATGCGAAATCAAACCTGGCTCCTAGCGTAGCCGCGGTAAGTACAGCCCAGGCAAGAACAGCGTTAAAGGGCAGCCAGTGTACTCGTAAGTGGCCAGTGGTAACGCGGAAGCCGCCACTGTTCCCACACGACCATTAGTAGTTCAGGGAAACAAGCGGCTGCGATGGGAACTGTGCGATGTTTTGCTGTACTTAGATACTTAGCTATTACACTCACACGTTATTTTTATAATTCTTAAGATTCATTTTAAAACTATAAAGATCTACTACCACTCATCTATGAAACTGTAAAGATACACGTCTACATCTTTTGTTGTACGAACCACATTACTATCGTAAATTAGCAGAATCTCGCGCTTAGTAGTTTAAATTTATTTAAGATTTATGAAAAAAAATATTATTATAGGCCTTTATTAACCAATAGACCACAAAGCAATAGTTTTTGGAATTTGTGACCGTTTATCTGTGCGTTTGTGCGCTCTATCTCAGAAACAGCATAACCGATTCCGTTATGATTTTCACTCATGTAATGCAGTAAGCATCACTTAACATTCAAAGTTATTTTCATTTCAATCCGGCCATAAATAAAAATTTCATAAATGTCCTAAAACAATGCAAGTGCTATTTCTAAGCGTAAGGCGTAGTTTTTGTAATAAAATTTGCTTCAACTACTTTATAATTTAATTGCTTGGCCGTATTGGGGCGGCCTAGAATGCTGCCCCCAATCCCATGCTGGTAGAACAGGGTGTCGTAGCCTCCTTATATATCAGTATTATTAGTAGATTATATTATCAGTATTAATATTAATATTATTACTGGTATTATTATCTTTCCGTAAAGCCTGCCTGGCTAGCTACCACCTTCATGCTTGAATCAGCTACCAAATGACTCATCGTGTACCAGCTGGGGAATTGATTCTTTCTTATCTTCTTCTCATTTCCTGGCCGACAACGCATCAGTAACGCCTTTGATGTTACCCATGTCCATGGGCGACGGTGACCACTTACCAACAGATGGCTCGTCTGCTCGTTTGTTCTTAACTAAAAGAAATTTTGTAATGCTTGATATTCGAGTTCATAAATAAAAAATGTACCTACCTTAATATATATTTAAATAACATGAAATACGCTTTTAGAAGACGAAAAATAGACTGTTGAGAAAATAGAATGCTAGTTAGAATGCTGGTATAAATTACAAGATAAAACGGCTTGTTTAGGTATCAATAATATGCTCTTGATGAAATGATGATTCACATTTCAGAGAAGACGATTGACTCTCTTAATAATTATGTTAGTCAGTTTTGACCCTCGAAATATGAAAATATCATCATAATTATGAACATATATTAACAGTGAAAGCTTATGAAACTTGGCCACCTATTTTATATGAAAAGTTTTTGATAAAATTTTATTACTTTTTGTAGGATACCTAACAGCTGCATTAGCCTTTGTGGGGGCGGAAGAATGAAAGTTATTTTTTTTATTTGTTTTCCAGTCGTAGCTTGCACACCAAATTTTCGCTTTTTAGGGCTTCGGAAAGTGTCCTAAAGGCTTCGATGAAAGAGTAACGAAATTGACGTATTTTAAATATTAATAAAATAAAAATGTAAAAGCTAGACAAATTAAACATGTGTTTTATAAATATAATTACATCTTATCTTGAGAATTTGAATGGTCTACCATCATCCAGGTGGAAGCTACGAGGATTTGAAAATACAACAAACCTTACTAAGAGAGATAGTACATTTAATTTTTATCTCGTCTTGGTGGGGATAGCGTCGTGTCCCTAAAAATGCACGGTATTGTTTCACGTTGTCCATTGACTAAGCATCCACATGACACCAGATAGCTTGCATATTCTTTTGTTAGAATGGTAACAAAATATCTAACGAGATGACCCAGCTGTTTATTTTTACCGAGTCTGCCTGCCAAACCAGGTCCCAGGTTTTTTCTAAATGAGACCGACTATTTACCTAAAGTATGTTTTACAGTTCTACATTATTTTCGATATTAATTTGAGAATATTCTTGTCCCTCGTGCATTTAAGAAGTTATAACACATACAAATATAGTTTGATTGTTCACGTTTAAATATTAGTCTTAAAAAGCCCTTGACTACTTGGCCAAAACTGACATTGTTTTTATATCAGGCAGTAAGTTTACCAGCGGGCCATAAAATTGTAAATTTATGTAAATTGTTTACTAATATATTCATTATACAACACCGGTAGCTTTGAAAGTCCTGAGTTATTACCTTGTAGGGCAACACGCGGACTTGCGATGGTTTATTACAACGTCGCTACGTTGTAGAACACATCACCGACATCATCGAGTGAAGCTCAACTGGTCCCTAAATAGCTGGGTCGTTGATCTCTCCGTGCGTGGCCTTGTCCTTCACGGGCCGCGGAATCAAGTCATTCTTCATACTTCATACTCTAATCCGTCCGCGTGCAGACAGCACTTGCCTGTGAAGACTTATAACAGGCCGCGTGACGTTACAACTCGGCCGCATTACCGCGGACAAGTGATCGAACATTTCGACGGCCATTTCTCATAGTCGATTACGCTGGTTGCTTACTCGGAACGCCATAGGAATTTTACTACGTGATCGTAATATCGAATATGGACATGAAAATTGTAACGTCTCTTATAAGCAAGCCGTCGGTTACTGTAAAACATATAGGGGCCTTTATTTTCAAGTTTTTTTGGTATTTACATGTCGAAAACCTATATACTGATCATAAGGCAGTAAATAATTTTCTTATTGTTAACAGACAGATATTTTCCACTGAAACTGGTTTTTAATAATAAAAATACCCTTGTAAAGGAATAATTACTACGATGTAAAATTAAATTGATGCAGTGTTTTAGGAAATACAATAAATCATTAATATTTTGGCCATATTGGAACGGCTTGGTATAATCCCCCCAATCCCTTACTGGCAGAACAGGGTGTCATAAGAGGCGACAGAATCTAACCTGCTTGACGGTAGGGTTTCTCGTAAGGATTATATTATCATCATGGCATTGTCCATGGGCAACGGTGACCAATTACCACTGGGCGGCTCGTCTGCTCGTTTGTCGGCTAATAACATAAAAAATAATATAAATTAACAATATTCAATTTTTACCTGAAGATAAATGATCATCATTTATTTAAAGACAGTTGCGTGGGCGCCGAGTGCATCATACATACTGATCCATTTAGTCATCGATGGGTGCCATGAAGAATTCCAATTGTACCTAAAACTTCGTTCAAGGTTGCGGCAAAAATTGCTTATCTAACGATAACACTAGTTTAACCGACTCCTCAATTTATGATCAACAGCCGTTAGCCATATCGTTGGTTGTTAGATTCAGATAAAAGATAGTACAAAGTATTTATTAATAAAACATAAATGAAAACACACATTCTGGGAGAAATTCTTAAAATTGCAATCAAATCCACGTCGTAATATTTCAAAGTAACTGCAAAAAGAGGTTTAAAGTAGTTATAAGTTCGTGTATGCAATCTAGACTAATAATATAAAGAGACAGGGCTCATTTTGTCCGTTTGAAATTTTGTTTTACCACTTGAAAGGCACTTTATTTCGGATATATATAAGCTGTATATATATATATACATATATGTAAGTAAAATTGTTACAAAAACAAGCTACAGTAACTTATTTTTTATCATAAATATATATTTAAATGTAATAACACAGGTTATGGAACAATACATTTACTAGAAGTAATTTGTTAAACTTAACGATTGAAAGGCAACTCGATGGAGGCGGACGACGCCAACGCCATAGCCCAGTTGGTAGTGACCCTGCCCGCCGAGCGAGGGGTCCCGGGTTCGATTCCCGGCTGGAGCAGACATTTATGTGACAGATGAATGTTTGTTCTCGGGCCATGGGTGTTTGTGATGTCATATTTGTGTATGTCCGTACCACCCGCAACACGGGGGATTCTAGCGCGAGGGTGTGAGTGTGTAAACGTTATTATTAGTGTTGCGCTTTTATCACGGACATAGATAACCCGAACCTTCTACCTTGTAGCTTAGACTCGTCGTAAGCTACGGGATATACGCGTATATTTGTCATTGCTTATTTACTTATAAGAAAATTTAACATATCTTAAAAACAATTCCATAACTAAGAGTTCCCACTTAACGTCTTCAAATAACTGTCAAATTTGACGACCTGCTCAAAGTAAACGTGGCGGACTTTTCAATGTTAATATATAATATAACCAACGAGCAGACGGGCCGCTGTATCTCTCTTGTCGGCGGTCAAATTTAGCTGTCCAAATTGAAATTTTGGTTCGATTATAATACGGAGGTAATAGCCAAAACCACAAAAAAATACATAATTTATGCCTACACTCTAGATAGATTGTATCATACATCTAATAATACGAAATTATTTGTATGTTGTTACAACGTTGGTGAATACCGTCGGTGATTGACTCTGGGTGGTGTTATTTGCCGTTATTGTCACTTTTTTGTCCTTCTTTTGCACATTAAAGAGTTAAATAAATAAATAATCAAATAATTTCCTGAAGTACCAAAATCATTTCTTTTTTTCTATCCATTGTGACGAAACGCAGTTATGATTTGTAAAGAGCTCGTATAATTATATTCCCATTAAATGTCGTGGGATTTAGATGTTCCGCTGTTAGAAAGGCCTCCATAAAACGGTTCCAGGTTGCGTGACGGTAATTACAGTGGTGATCGGTGTCTTGCTCATCACTTCAGTGCGCTGTAGGGCCCGCTACATTTTGATATTTCACAGGACTTCATAATCACAACTCGTAATGGTCCACTGCGGGGCTCGTGTTTCTAGATTTAACAATATGAGTGCCACCAAACTGACCGGTGGGTTCACCGTTACCTCCTTGTTCAGCAAGTCGTCATTGATGTTCGGATGTCCAAGAATGGTAGTGACCGCATACCATCATGTGCCTTTTGTGCTCGTAAGGCAGCTACTAACGTAAAAAAATGAATCTGTTCATGTCTCAAGCAGTCAGTCATAGCTCCTACACTAATGTTTTTTATATTTAACCAGATTGTAAATTTATAAACATCTTGGAATTCGTGTCCGAATTGAAAATTAAGACTTTAATTCTGGAAACAAAGTGTTAATTTGTAAAACACAACCGTTATAGAATTAATTTTAATATAATATTTTATCACATCACAATAAAAAATGAGTACAATATCTAGACGTATTGCCCGTATCATTAATAATGGTGGTTGTCAAAATTCACCTATTTTCATTTTAAATTTTGAAAAAATATGTGTGTATTTTACGTATGCCAAGGGAATATTGAAAGAGGTAATTATATAATTTTCCATATTTCACTGTAAAATAAACACGCCAAGGAGATAAAGACGACTTATTATCTAGTCGTCGGTACACGCACGAAATACATATCCTAGTGTACTGAATCGTGTGGACACCCAATGATAATAGCGTGTCTGAGTTCAGCTGCGTTTCCTGTCCTCGCTCATTTGCTCATTGTCATACTATATTATCATTCTACTATTGTATAACTACTATAACTGTACTAAATATTACCAGCTACGTTAATTCAAGTAGAATTTGGTAGATAGTCCCTATCCATGAATAACTCTTCGTATTATATAGTAGGAACAAGAAAAATCAGATGCTGCGATGGAAAAATGAGCCCAGAATGAAGGTCCTATTCAACCGATTTTCATGTTTAGTATAATAGATGTAATGTTAATGAAAGCTTACACTTTCAAAGAATGAAAACGGCAATGAAATCGGTTTTGTAGTTTTTACGTGATAGTCGCATATGAAATATAACACTTCTTAAAAAGCAAATTAGTTTGATGAAAGAAGTGTATTTTTTTTATTACTTAATAAATAGGTTACACTTTTATTTTACTACTAGCAAACTGCCCTCGCTTCGCTTCAGGAAAACGACGTATTACGCTAAGTAATAGTACCTGCAGTATTTTAAATTAATTTATAACTTTTTAATTGTGAACGGATTGAGATGAAACTAACTTTGAATATTAACTGATGCTTACTGCAATACACAAGTGAAAACAAGAACGTAATCGTAACCGATTAACAGTTGTTTCTGAGATTAGTGCGAACAAACGCACAGACAAACAGAGAAAATTCTAACAACTATTGTTTTGTGTTATACTGCGCTAATAAAGGCCCTTAATCATATTTTTTCTCATATATCGTTGTTGTACAGAATTCGATCAGTTAGAATTTTATTATATGTATAGATATATCATATTATACAATTTTACAAGAATTTTTAATATACAATTTATGTAAAACCACAAACAACAGAATCATAATGCGTATATAAATATCTTTATTTATTTTCGCGTGACATACAATGGGAAACCGTTGAAATAAACAGGACTGGATTGGTGTATTTTAATACTTGCTGTGCCGCAGCTAAGCCGTGCGGGAAGAACGAAATGAGATATGTATACTAACCAGTTGAAAAAATAAAACGGCGATCAAGCCGTTTAAGAGATTTAGATACGTTTAAGACGTAATTTCACTTTTTAAATGAAAAAAATAACTTTTGAATAATTTTAAAACCTGACAGAAGCAATAAATTATAAGTTTTAATTGGGTTCGACTGAAATGGGGTTCAGTACTGCAAATATCTTCAGAAAAAGTTTCCTGTAGCAATTTAAGAACAATATTTTTGTATTAGGTTTTCTAGCACTTTCTAGGAGATAAAGTCTAACTTCGTGCATTTTCATCTTATTTAACATACAGTCGAGTGTTTTTAACACAGTTTTAAGGTTATTTTTGTTATAGCATATTGATATCTGAGATACATTATTGCACTATCTGGATTTAATAAAGAAATAAAACTGATATACAGCAGCTTTCTACGAAGACATGCCAGCTAGCGGGCTCGCGGTCACTTCATTTGATGACATTATATCATCACTAGATATATATGCCTATGTCGACTCTTCCACTGGTGAT
The DNA here is from genome assembly GCA_018251895.1 of Agathymus mariae mariae. Taxonomy (NCBI): domain Eukaryota; kingdom Metazoa; phylum Arthropoda; class Insecta; order Lepidoptera; family Hesperiidae; genus Agathymus; species Agathymus mariae. The sequence goes on along the minus strand of DWPT01007677.1, from coordinate 1,805 downwards.
ACAGGTTGATTATTATTATTATAATAGAAAATAACATGATTTTTATGTGACTAGTGTTTCTATTATATTAAACAATTACCTTTTTTTTAATTTGTTTTGTTTTCCTTCTTTTCTTCATCTTGATGGATTCATTTCGGGCGATTCGCTGGACTAAAATACCCCACCGAAATGAAAAAAATATTCATTTGAGTTACAATGTTTGTTTTATTTTTTGTTAATTTCAAAATTTGATTTTAGAATGCCAAATTCGAGAACAGACGAAGCGAGACAAAAATGGACATAGACGAAATAATAAAGAATAAAAATAAAAAAATATATTTTTTTATGATTATAATGTTGACAACTTTATGAAGAAACACTAATATAGTGATCGTCTTATTATCTTATTTAATGACGTCATTTCCGAAAGTGAAGGTATCCTTCGATGAGTGTATTTCATTTCTGTGGCATTTAATCACATATTTCTAAATAAATATTCATGACATTTAGCGCCCGTTAACAACCATTTTATAACATTAGATAAAGTATATTTGAGGGTAAAAAAACTAAGATAGGCCTTAAAATAAAAATTCGAGTTTTTTATATAAAAAATTGTAACTGTTGAAAATGACCCTAACATCATATTTATTATACCTTTAAATAATAAAACACATTTTTATACTCAGCACAAATAATATGTAAAATAAATTTTATACTAAATAAGTAAGTTCTTTGTATTTTTAAGGAAATAATTAGAGTTGTTTAAAATAAAACCTTTTAATTGCAATACACAGTTGAAAATGATTTAAAAACGCGTGCATATTTCTATTTTATAAGACATTTTTTTATTTTATAAGACAACTCCTTCTTTTTAGTGCACCCTGTATAGGAAAGTCCGCGAACCGAGTGCAGCGCCTCTAAACACAGGGCTGCGGTCAAGCGGAATGCTGCCTGCCGGCGGCGCGGCGCCGTTCGCCACCCTCCTCTCATTTCACGTTTCTCCGAAGGGAATTTTCAATCATTTCTCTGCCTCGCGACTGTCATTCCATGCAATATCGATGAAACATTAACCGGAGTCACTACACCTTTAAGTAATGTTGGACAAGAAGCGGCGCGTCAACGTGCTTGATGTGCAACGTACGTTGCACTCATGTGACGCTGTCTCTATATTATTGGAACATTATTTCGAAACCGTCTAATTTAACACTAGCGGATTTTTTTTAGGATAAGCCAAGAAATAAGCAGGCAATTTGATGGTTACCGGTCGCCACATAAACAAGTTCGCCGATACGTCGGCTGGGATATGATAAATTCACTGTCCAACGGCAAGTGAAATCGTAAAATAATTTCACGGTTGAGTTTATCAGAACTTTACCATCATTTCTTTTCGACCCCATAGCCTAGTTGGTAGAGACCTCGCCTGCCGAGCGGGAGGTCTCTAACTTCCTAACGAGGGGACACCTAAATGTTTGTTCTCGTTTCATGGGTGTTTGTGATGTCATATTTGTATATGTACATGCCACCTGCAACGCAGGAAAACCTAATACGTGTGTGTGAGTGTGTAAACGTTTATCGTGTGCGGGTGCCGTCCGATCCTACGATACGAGAAGACACGCCATCAGAAGGGAAATGGGAAATCTACTTAATGTACCAGTTCTCAAGTCTCACAAGCAGAGATCGGATGGTTCACCAATGAAGAGAGTAGTGAATCTCCTTATCAGTTGTGTGAAATAAGTTACAATCAGAAAACCCCTCAATCGCCCATTGTAATAGTCATTTCTTGAGTTTTCGATGGAGGTTAAACAAACAAACCATTTCGATTTGTC
>DWPT01007676.1:0-10653 GCA_018251895.1 Agathymus mariae mariae | reverse complement strand
CAGAACAATGCTTAGAATGGAAGTGGATGGATATAAGGGAAGAGGAAGACCGAAGAAAACGTTGATACACTGTATGAAAGGCATTATGAAGATTAAAGAAGTGTACATTGAAATGATGAAAAATAGAGATGTGTGGAAGAAAAGGACACACTGCCGACTCCAAGTGATTGAGATGAGGGCCAGAAAATAGATGACTTTGTCCAATGTTGCTGCTAATGTTGGCACTCACGATCTATACTAATAATAAAATTCTAACTGATCCCTTTCTAGACATGAACGATATATAAGAAAAAACATTATTAGGGCTCTTTATTAACGCAATAGAACCCAAAACAATAGTTGTTAGAATTTTTGTCTGTTTGGCTGTGCGTTTGTTATGGCTAATCTCAGAAACAGCTTAACTAGTTTCGTTCTGGTTTTCACTGATGTATTGCAGTAAGCGTCACTTGATACTTAAAGTTTGTTTCATTGTAATCCGTCCATAAATAAAAAAGTTAATAATAAATATGTAATTCACAGAACGAGAAAATTCCAGAAAAATTCCAGTGCTTAAGGTAGATTTTTCAAGGCGAAGGGAGGGCATTTGCTGGTATATAATATTATAGCACAATTTTCGCCGACATTTTGCCATAATTAAATTACAGGAGTGCAAAGGAACTCATGTCAGGGTGACAGTTGGAATTTGACACTAAAACTAGTCTAATTAATAATAAGTCTAACACTAAAAATTAGTCTATCTACCTAACGCTTAGTTCGTTTTTGTTTGAAAGCCATATTACGATGTACACGTACTATATGCATCGAAACGGCAGTAGAAGTGAAATGTTGCGTGCATCTCTTATGTACATATGAAATTGAGTTGGATTTACACTTACCACATTTTCTAGGAAAATGCTTTGCACTTTTTGAAATGTACATCAACTTGATTCCAACTTTGCGCTTACTTAGACTCATCTTCGCTTAAAAAATCGAGATGTTCAGCCGTATTGGGGAGACCTAGATTACTCCCCCAAATCCTTTCTGGCAGAACAGGGTGTCGTAAGAGGCGACAGAAGCCAGCCTGCCTGGTGGTAGGGCTTTGCGTAAATCAATATTATTATCAAGTCGTTAATATTATTATTGGTATTATTATCTTTCGGTGAAGCCTGCCTGGCTAGCTACCACCCTCCTGCTTGAGTCAGCCACCAAACGACTCATCATGTTCCGGCTGGGGGCTTGAGAACTAGTACTTTCTTTCTTAACTTCTCATTTCTTGGCCCACAACACATCAGTATACCCTTGGTCTTGCTGACGTTCATGGGCTACGGTGACCACTTACCATCAGGTGGCCCGTCTGCCGATTTGTCGGATATTAACAGAAAATATCTTTTTTAATAGTTCCGTTAGAAAAATAGGATAATGGACCGTAAAAGTCTCCATGTTTGACAAATACAGGGTAAAAGACAATTCTAGATCTAAAATACTTAGAGAATATTTCAGTGCTGTTTTGAAATAGTCAATTTTGTTACCGTTATTTACGATTCAGCAATAAACGAACTAGTCCAAGATATTTCAGAAAACACACACAATACAAATTCACGACATCAAATAAATGTACGTAGTTTATACCTACATGTACTGAAATAAAATGCACGTTGAATTTGTTCAATGTTTAACAACCTTGTACCATAAAGGGTAAAGATTTAAGAACTGATTTCTCTACGATACGGGTCCAAGTGCCCGTAAGTATTTCAACCTTCAATGCAAGGACTTTTATTCGACGTAGTTGTGAAATAATCCAGTAATAAATTCTTTAGAAATAAAACTGTTGGAAATAATGCTAATACTACATGCTTATCACACGAATTATTCATCATTATTATTATTATTATTACATCTTGTCTACCTATTATTTATTCTTAGAAATGTAAAGTTGAAATAAATACGTGCCTTCGTTTATATCTTTTGATCGTATTTATCTGTAACACCTGTAATTTCTACTTCTGTAAAAAATTAACTAATGTTAGTTAACCTGTAATTAATGTAAGTTGGGTCATCACCTGATTTATTTATTTAGTGTTTTATGTGTTTCCTAAGTAACCCACTCGTAGTTATAAAGTTGATCTTGTAAGTCGCCATGGGTAAAGTAAATTAAGAGTAAAGAAATAACTGTAACTTTCATAATATCACTATAATTTTTTTTACTCGAGTATAAATTGTATGGGTCCTGTTACGGAGCCTTGGTATACCCTTAGTTAAGGTCCTTAACCTCAACAACAACTTTACCAATGCGAGCGCCTTAGGTAGAGTTATATTTAAGATTTTTTAGTTGACCAAATTGTTGTTCATCTACTTATAATAACATAAAAAAGAAACAAACAACGGTATTAAAGTAATACTTTATTTAGATCCAGAAATTTATAATGCCATACTAGTAATAATCTATTCAAACTTTGGAATTTAAATATTTCAAGGGAAAATTTTAAAACGATTATGTTTTGAGTGCAAAAGTGCATAAATCGGCGTAATGCAACAAATAACAATAAAAACAAAGCACCGTCATATGGCGACCTTCCATTTAACGATAAAATATGGCGCCCGTGTAACCTGAATCACGCTATCGAAGTTTTCTACATTGCTTGCATATGTATAAGCTCCGAACTTGAACAATCGGAGCATGACTCTTCAACAGGAATCTAGACCAGCGCATAATCTCCCTAATTTTAATTAATTTAATATATTTAATACGGAACTGTAAGGAACAATAGCATACTTTGAAATAGTAATTTGTAATATACGTTCAAAGTGTAATAAATAATTTGTAAATAACAGACAATATTTGGGAACCATAGAGGAGATATTATTTACTCTATTTGACGTTCTTCCTCGAACATTTAACTACACATACTTATTCTCTATTTATTAAAGCGAAATAATATATAAACATTCATTCCAGTATTGGGGTTCCTTATGTCACAATTGGCAAAAATATTCTCAACTTACAAACTATTTTATCAACAGCTAATACCAGGTTCAACCATTTATTTATAATATAACCATCTGCATGAGTTTGGAATCACGTTCAGGCCAGTTCGCTCAGACCAGACAATATCTCTAACCTCGCACCAACAGGTCTAGCAGGTATAAACATTGTCATTTGTTATTGTTACAGAAGTGTGGAGCGCGGGCGGCGGGGGGGGCGCGACAGCATGCGGTAGCAGCGGCATGGATCTGAAACACGAGGTGGCGTATCGGGGGCTGCCCAACCAGGTGAAGGCGGAGCCCGGGGTAAGCCACAACGGGCACCCGGTCAACAACGGCCACATCAGGGAGTGGATGGCGGCGGGCGGAGGATCGCCTTCTCCGGGGGCGGCCTCCACGCAGCCGCAACCAAACAACGGGTACTCCTCGCCGTTATCATCAAGCAGCTACGGGCCTTATAGTCCGAATGGGAAAATAGGTAAGTCGGTTATAACTACCTCTTGAAATGGTTTTATAATGTGGATAACAAATATATTATGTTTATAAATAGTACTCAAGACTAGTTATTCTCTCCATTGGCAAACCGTTTCTCCATGCTCTTCGTCCTTCATGCTATTAATGCATCAGCCATTTGTCACCAGCAATTGTCGTCAACCAGCAAGTACAGACGGGTCTACCTGATCTTATTGGCAACCGCCACCAATGGACATTGATAACAACAAAGTCATCACCCAGTCACAAAAAAATCAGGAAACGCGCTGTGTAATCGATCCTGTCATTACAATCGAAACGTCTTAAAAATCACGTTTGATATTAGGAGTGGGAATAAGACCTCGACCAGAGATTATTAATTTGGACTGCTGAATTGGATGAAGCTTCTTACATCCCAATATTATATAAAAAAAATAAAAAAATGTTTTTATAATTTATCAAAACGACAGCTATATCAAAATGTAACTCTATACATATAATACGTGCGAACTTGCTTCATTCTTGATCGCAAACGCGTTAGAGATACTTTTGATATAACTTATGTTTAAGGTCGACCTCTTACCATCAAGTGCGCCTTGTGCTCGCTTGTCGGTTATTGACATTGAAAAAACATAATTAAATGAATTACTTAAATGAATAACAAAAATTAAATGTGCTCCAATGTAACGTGAGATATAAAACGCACTTCCCGTTTAGTACAAAAATATGACGATAAAATATAGTTATCAATGAATTCATCATAGTTATAGATAATATATCACCGTTTTCCCCATATCATATTGATATACAATAACAATGCGCTCTATCTCATAACTGTGTTGATTAGCAAAATATCAACTTCTATTAGTTTGTGTCAGTCAACAGTTTGCCATATCGTACCTTAATAATAAGTATTACGTCATATCCTTGTCCTATGCGATAAAAAAAATATTACGATATCATTTTTTTCGTACCTCAAGGACCACTTTTAATCATGTAGAAAATCATTAACATTTCAACCCCTTATCTTTAATCAACATTCTTTACACTTCATTGGAGGTCTTTGGGAGCATCATAACTCCTGGCATTCGAGTTGATCCCTGGCCCCAACCTGAACTAGTCTACAGAGATTCATTGCTATATGAATTGACGCCAATTATTAGTCGTACCACTTAATGGCTTCATTTTGTTGTTCTTGTTAGCCCTAGGGGGTGGCGTTCTTTTAAGGCGCACTTCACTTAGCTCACACCTAGTATGCTAGTAACTGCCGCAGCTGCCTTAGGCCAGACGATAGAGGTCCGGATCCCTTCTCATCGAAATATTCCAAGTGAGAGCTAGGGATAAGCAACCGTATATGACAGTGCCAAAAATAACAGCTCAAAAGGCACTGATACACGGATAGAAGAAGGACCTCTGTTCTTTCGTGGTTGGGTCAGCAACGTCTCCATCTAAATCGTTAAATCACACAATACCAAGAGCCGTTAACCTTTAGGCTGGCGCAAAACCGGGCGCGGGAGTTTTGGTAACTATCTGCATCAGGTGGTAAAATACGAGGCAACATCTGCTTGCCACGAATACAGCACTGCGGTTAATACTGCGGTGCATACCCTTGCGGAATGTGCTGCTTTGGAATTTATAACGTCATAACCTAATGGCAATTATAGGTAGAGACCTCTCGCTCACGAGCGTGATTAATGCCATGCTCAGTAGTGAGGCATCCTGGAAGGCCGCAGTATCCTTCTGCGAAAAAATTATATTGCTAAATGACACACGACATACGAATACCGTGTACCCCGATGTAAATAGTTGCGTACGAATGCGGAGAAATTTTTTGGTTTACCCTTGAAATGCCACGATAGCATGTAAAGGCGATCCTGTGGCACCCCGCTAATGTGATTTTGGAATGCTGGGTTTTAATAAATATTCAATAAAGTATTACATTAAGTTACCTAAAGTTAATGCTAATTATATGTATAAAAGCAACTGTTCAAATACAACGTACTGAAACGTAGTTACATGAACTATTTCAGATAAATATAAGGTTGGACTCTTCGTAACATCGAGCAAGCGAAAAAATAGTTTTCACTCGCTAAGCGGTCACATATTGTTCGTATCGGATTTTGACAAAAATATTAAACCAATATTCACAAACTGGCATCTAAGTAAGATTCCTTATGTCGAGTGTCATTGACAATTAAGATATCACCCGACAGAAATGTCGCACGAATTTTCAATGGAGCACAGGACCTGCTCGACAAGCAGGGCCACTTGCAACTAGATTACAGAATATCGAATAGAGTTTCAGTCCTATCCGAGGCTCTTATGTGTGACTATCGCAGCTACCTGTCAATGAATAGGGACTTATTAAGGTTTGAAACAAGTTTATTTCACCTGAATTTAGTATAAAAGTTTTATAAGATTTTTAAAACGCTTTCATATCATTTTGTATCAATAATTCGTGACTTTACGTCACAACTCACAAGTATTCCACTGTTGGGCTTCGGGTTGCTGTCAACATGTCAGGAGTAATGGTCCACGCTAGAGAATTTCCAGCTTTCGTCGGAATATTTTCTTTCATTGACAAAAGTGACGATTCATTTCTAATACCCACAAGCTTTGAAACTTAGAAACGCGTGCGTTCATACGCAGACTTTGTTTGAGGTACACAAGAGTTCAGGCCTATAGGTAATCAGTGCTAAACGCATTCTTACGTTTTAACTAAGCTTGACTTACTAAACTATCTACTCGTCTCTCGTCTGTGGTATAACTACACCCATTTGCGTAGCCCCCCTACGGCTGCAGTAATCTCATATTGAATGCGTGGCCCACATACTGTTTAACAAAGAACTACAGTACTCCATTTTGTAGTAGCCTTCGGAGATGACCTTAGAGGGAACAAGTGGGTTACAAACGTTTAATAGCAGTGTGGTTAATACGACCCTGAGTCTTATAATAGAATAGTTACTTAGAAAAACGAAAAAGACAAGTTAAATTCTTTGTACACACACAAAATGTATTCTAAAAAATGGTTAATATGCACCAGTACTTGAAGCTATGACGGTTGATCTAAACCACATCTACGTTAATAACTCTGAATCAACTACATCTCTAATATCTACATATATTAAGGTCCACAGAATTTAAATCCAGATCCTTCGAGTGAAACTCTTAGTTTAGGATTTTCAAACCAATCTATAAAAATAATGTTAAGTAAGTAACCAAAGATGTGGAAGTGGACAACTTAGCCTTTGGTATACTTTCACTTAAGGAACTTTATATATCTAATTACAAGAGACTTAAAACATAGTCCCAAGCCCTCGTTAAATTAATAACACATGCTCCAGTCAGATGCACGTTTTGTAGAATTAATTATTTTCTCTTAGAAGGACGCTATGCGTATGTATGTATGATTTTAACTAACTTTGTATTGAATTTTCTGATGTATCTAATTTATTATGTTGATATTAATCTACTTTGCAAAAAAGGCTAATATTAGATACGGTTAAGTGACCAGCTACGGCTTCATACAGATGCATTTTATTACTAAAATGTCAAGTGAACTTAACAAAAAATATGTGTCAAAGTCTTAATCTGTCACAGTTTTAATAGTCTGCTCTACATTTTGGTATCATAGCGTATCTGTGATACACGTTTCTTCCATTTAACTTGTCAACTCTACATACATGTACCTCGGAAAAATAATAAAGAATTTAATCAAATTTCAATCTCCACCTATAAATTATATATTGCAAAGTTTACTCAAGTCTAACAGTTATCAAAATATATTCATTTTGTAAAATGTCTCGGGCTCCAACGGATAAGTCTATGCGTTATCTTGTCAGACAGTCGGTCAATTGGCGAGAAGGGACTTATCCAATCGAATTTTTCATCGAACAGAACTGTCTTATTGAACGTCACATTTTTTATAGAAATTTTTGTATTAAAATACAGACCAAAATGCGGATTTTCCAGTGATATTTTTAAAGTTGGGATTGTGTCGAGAAATAATTTAATTTATGTATTTTTTTTTTATTTTAATAGCCGACAAACGAGCAGATGAACCACCTGATGGTAAGTGGTGACCGTCGCCCATGGACATCAGCGAGGCCAAAAGTATCACTGATTTGTTGTCGGCCAGGAAATGAGAAGAAGGTAAGAACGAAAGTACTGGCTCTCAAGCCTCCTACCGCAACACGACGAGTCGTTTGGTGGCTGACTCAAGCAGGAGGGTGGTAGCTAGCCAGGCTTCACGGGAAGATAATAATTCCAATAATAATAATAACGGCTTAATTATAATACTGATAATATAATCTTTATGCAAAGCCCTACCACCTAGTAGGCTGACTTCTGTCACTTCCTACGACACCCTGTTCTGCCGGCATGGGATTGGGGGAGAATTCTATGCCGCTCCAATACGGCAAGAGTTTTATGAAAAAAATCAACGACCGATTCTATTAAGCATTAAAATTAATTTGTTAATATCCGACAATCGAGCTGACAGAACGCCTGATGATAAGAGATCACCATCGCCCATGGGCATCAGCAAGATCAAAGGTTTTCGGCCAGGAAATGAAAGAAGGTAAAAGAAAAAGTACTGGCTCTCAAGCAAACTTTAACCAAGCTCATGTTTGGATGCCTGTCTCTGTAACCAATTATCCGAAATATAAATATCGGTCCTCGAATTACAACAAGGATGTCATAACATCAAGTCTATTCGGACTTTTCCTAAATTAGTACCCATCTAATCTTTGTCATAATTAATCTTTACAATTCAAAAAGGATCATCCCTTCACTAAACCACGTTAGTAACGACAAGTACCTAATTGCCATTATGCTAACAATATAATTAACAGCCACGCTCAACATTATTAACAAAAATAGTTAAATCCGCACATCCGAACTGAACGACCTCGTTGTCGGAACAAACAAGGTTACGTGTACATTATCAGTAGCTCCAACTAGTTGTTGCTTGCTCCAATGATGGACAACTCATCAGTCACAACTAAATATATCTCTGTGTTTAAATGGTTTATTAACCGTACCTACTGAACTTTTAAACAATGAGATATTTATTTTTGTCACTGCTTAGTAAGTTGTTCATATTTTTTTATAATTCAGTGCACTGAATTATAAAATAAATGCATTAATCTCTTTATTGCAATGATCTCATTTTATTGAGTCTTTATAGGAGACCAAAAGGTACAGAATATTAGACAAAATCATATCTGTAGAACAGGAGAATCATGAGCTAGATGAGTAAATACATATTTTACGATCTATACTCGAATTTATTCACAGTATTTTTTTTATTAATTATAACTTTTATAGACATACTATAATAAGGTCTCAATCATGCTAATCTATCATTGGAGTACTCGTACTGGTTGGATTTTAGTTGACTTTTCGTTAATAAAACGTATTTACTCGATTAATAAAATATTCAATACTACTATATTTTATATTACAAGATTTAGCATAGATACCTAAAATTTACTGTAAGTTTATTCTATAACGTCTGTTTCAAATTGTCCATTACTAGCACATCTAATCATTATGTCCCGCTACAAGAGGACGGATGAGTCCATCATAATTTTTGGCATCTTTGAATAATGACGCATGAAAAAATAGATTCAGTAATTTCATTAATCTGTTAATTGTTACCGAATTATAATTGTAATCTAAATTTCTAAATTTAAACAGCCACTCGTAGTTTCTAACAAAATAAAGTGTTTTAACACTTAGAGTTGTTAGTGTAGTTATCATTGTTAAAAGGATTTTTCCGTGTTTATCGTTATCGCGTCAATGCTGATAGCGGGGGCAACGGCCTCAGCATTGCATGACGATGACGTACATATAGTCAATTGCTCGGAAACACGAGACAAATTATACATATTAAATATCTAATGTTTTACCTGTAGGTAATGCTAGCGAGGTAGTCTGAAATTTAAACGTGGAAGGCTATAAAAGGAATTAGTATTAACTTGTCATAAGTATTTTGATTTAGTTAAAGTTTTAATATAATAAATAAATAAACGTTATTATTATTATTATTTATTAGTTAAAGTTTAACAGGAAATCACTTATATTTTTTACAAATTGCGTCATGAATGAGTGTATGTATTACTGTTATGATGGAAATTGATTGATTGATGGAACATGACTTAATTTACGAATTTCCATTATGTATCAGATGACGGTAATTTAGCTATAATGAGTGAATTAACATTCAAAAAATACAATAGGTGTTACAATATTGGGGTTAGTTACCTAACTACTACTTAACTACTGAATATTATTAATCGATATATGTTAATTAATTCACCTTTAATCCCTTCATTTATCAACATTGATCGACGCTGATAATTGTGTAGCTCTCGTGCTAAGGGCTCGATGCGTTGGCTGTTCCGGATGCTACCGTTTGATAACAATAAAAAAATTGTGATAGAAGTATATAATTAAATTACTAAAGAACACGAAACTAACTGTCTAAACGCGACAATCTCAAAAAGTACTGCATGAATTTTGATGCGGTATTACCAATGAAATGATTTCTAAATAACGTTTATCCTAATTTTTTTTTACGCAGCCAAAAACTAAACTTTTGTGGTACTACTTTTTATGAAGGCGATTTGATTTTCTAAATATATGAGTGACTTAGAAACCAAAATTGACACCAATTAACAAGAGGTTGTTAATAAATTTCGTTTATAAAGCGAAATATTTTAATTTGTGATAATTCGATAAGCAAACGTTGCAAAACATTTGTGTTCGTGATCAAAGACTGAAAATATTCAAACGTAAAATTATTACTCACGCCAACGTTCACGCATTAAAATTCTTATTCTAGGTTTATTGCTAAAACAGAACTAATAGTGATAAAATTACTCTGAATTCCGGTTTGTTTCCCAACTTAATATCGTTCAAGAGAGATTTATAACATCCGCCCTAGATATCTAGAACAGTTCAGTACTAAATAATATCCAAATGAGACGTACTTCGTATTGAGACTGTAAATATTATGTCCATAACTCAAGCTACATTGTAAATTATAGTGTAAGGCTCAAAACAATTTTTATGAGATTACCATAATAAATTCAGCCATGTTTTATTCACATAGGTGCCAAAAGCTACTTATCATGTACGTTAAATTTTACTTCTAACATTCTCATGGTGTGTCGTTACGTGGAAATTCACTAAGAATATTTTTTTATACATTTTAAA
>DWPT01007675.1:0-10653 GCA_018251895.1 Agathymus mariae mariae | reverse complement strand
TTCTTTAACACCAGGGTTGATTGTTAGTTTATGTCTCATGTCATTAAGTCCGCCTATTGTAACATTTTTTTTTTTTTTAATTTACAATAAAAGTTAAACAAACAAACTTATACCCATGGATATCCCAGTGCTGGATTTAGGCTAGGATAATTTAAAAAAATCTCCAGAGCTATGAAAATCGGAATATTTCACACAAGTCCGAATCCTTGAGAACGCTACGCGCATCCAACAGCAGTTCACTTTAGTGACATTAATAGTTAGTCGACCTCTCCAACGGCAATTTCCTTAACACAACAGGACATTTGGGTCATGGGTACAATACAAACAAACGCTGGTACAAATTGTATTGAAAAAATCGCTCGTACTTAGGTTGAGGGGTAAATCAGACTGTCTCAATGTCTCAATTGATTTTTGTTGTTCTGTTTCATATATCACTCATAGCTCTCTTGAACCAATGTTAATTCTCATACTATTCATTCATTCGTATTCATTCGGCCTGGAATATGAGTATTGTTAAAATGTATTGGTAAAGCTACCACATCTATTATTGAAACTGACATTTATATAACGAACTTGCAAATTTCAACTATTTACCCACCCTCGCTACGTCTCGTAGTGTCTGTTTCGAATACAGTTATGGTAATCCAAACCAATATAACTCGTTTTTGTCAGGCATTTAAAAATAATTAAGTTTAGTTTATACATTTGTCGGATTCTAGTGAATATCTGTGTCTATTGGTATAAACAATCCGTGCAACAATGTTTCAACTTATCGCGTTCAAATAGATTTAATACTTTGCTTTATACTATGTGGTTAGTAATTATTTTGAATGTGTCTCAGATAAATACAAATAGGTCGTATCGAAATTTGATTTCAAATTATTTATTCAGAATTTATTAGTAACATTAAAGATTATATAGGACGACCATCACCAGTCTGTTGTGACCCTGCCTACAGCGAACGGTCTTTGGTTCCTATTTCAGCTGACGTAGAAATATATGTGATACACGAATCTTTGCTCCCAGATTCAAATAAATATCACTGTTACTATGTACTACTTTAAAGGTTATGCTTTTAAAAAATCATTAACTAAAAGTTAGTCTCTTCAATTCCCCGTGTCAATTGTGACAGACAAAACATCGCAAACAACCTGAGGCACATAGTTGGCTTGATTATCCATGACTATTGCTCGGCAATCGCTAGATATACATATTAAAATTGGTCAAAAACCACTTCTCTCTAAATAATAGTATTCCGTGAATTTTATCAAGTCGCTATTAAGAAGATAATTTATTGAACCACTCACAATAAACATAATGTGCGATACGAGACACCTTTGAACTCAGATTACTTATCAACTGTCATTCGCAACGATGTAGGTACGGTGACTATAGTTAGTTTTATGTTATTATATATCTCCTGTGTTCAATAATGTGTTATACAATAAAATAACACATCAAGTTCAAGAAATTGTAACACGAATGGTCACCTATCCAACTCTCGAGTGATCGCAAATGTTTATTAGCGACCTATATGTCTGTTACCGCTGGTTGACAGTCCATTTCTTTGTTGTCCGAACTTACTTATTCTTAATCTTTCGTAAGCGAGAGATCCTCAAGGTGACCATTGGATCAACTCTCATAATGGTTCAGGACTTGTAATATCATGGCAAGCTTAGATGGTCAGTTCTCTGATATGCTCTGCAGTGATTTACAGATTATTTTTTGCTTTAAATATGCGCCCGCATTAGGTATACGCGAGGACACCGCTCTCGTAATTGAGAGGGATTGCCGCAGACGGACGCAGCTGGAAGACGGTTTTCTTCCGATCTATAACAGACCTACGTTTTTGTTCAAAACCCTAACTACTACTAATACTCCTACTGTACTTCTACTAATACTGCTGCTGCTACTATACTCGCCTTCAAATGTTCATCGTTCTTTTAGAGGGCTTGGAGTTCTACAATAAGATTCTGAAGTTGACGTGAACTTTCGGAGCTTTTAAACGACACATTACAAAGTAAAGGTTATTATGGTATAGATGAATATATATTGATATATTCAAGGACATTGACAAGGACGCTGAAACCAATTCCGCATTGAATATTTCTTACTTTGTAATTTCCATATGTTAGTATAAAAGATGTGCTGATAAGTTTCTTTCGCCGTTTCTTCTGCTCCATGTTAAAGCACTTTTAAAACGGTACTATAATAAACGGTAATAGTGCATGAGTGTAACTTATGTTCTTTTAACTAACAGAGATAGTTTAGGAGATATAGCAAGATTTATCTCTTAAAACTTGCACAAACCATCGGACAATCAACATTTATATATAAAGTTAAAAGAAAAATAATTTATGAACAATGTCAAAGTTACCTCGAATATAATAATATAAATAAACTTAAATTCATATCACAACATGCACAATGAAAGCTTCAAATTGTTTCATTTCTGTTTTGTATAATGTAAAGTGCAGACACAAAGCTAACTGACCGCCTGATGAGAAGTATTCACAACTGCCCGGCCAGACTATACTGTACAGTGATGCTTGATGCCCTCACGATAACAACGAAAGAGTTGCCGCGAGCAGCAATTTGAATGTCAACTAACATGAAATTTTTCTCTACTTTAATTTGACTGATATAAATGCAATCACTAAGGATATAATGAAGTATAAAAACTATGTAAAACGCCACAAAACTTGTCAAAACGCATCAAACCATTACGATAAATAAAAACTAAATATATTTGCTATTGTATACTAAGCCTAGGGATCTTGAGCGGTTAGAATTACGACCCCCTAGTGCTCACCTCAGAAAGATAATAGTAGTTTGGTGTTGCGATAAAT
Organism: Agathymus mariae mariae; assembly: GCA_018251895.1. Classification (NCBI taxonomy): domain Eukaryota; kingdom Metazoa; phylum Arthropoda; class Insecta; order Lepidoptera; family Hesperiidae; genus Agathymus; species Agathymus mariae. The sequence goes on along the minus strand of DWPT01007675.1, from coordinate 7,804 downwards.
CTGTCATGCTTGATAAGGAAGGCCTCACGAAGGGATTTTAGAACTACCCTAGACAAGACCCCTGAATATTGCGTTCACATGAGACCTCGAAACAGAAAGCTGTTATTGTAATGTTGGTAGTATGTTGGTCTGGATAGTAACCTGATGAACACAGTCTTCATAACTCTATAATGTATATGCTTGTATGTATGTTAACAAATCCATACTAATACTATACAAAGAGTGTGCGAGTTTGTTTATATGCGGAAAGTAAACTCTTAAACCACGGCACCCAATTGAAAAATACTTTTAACAATTTGAAAGTAAATTTCAGATATACGAAGGCTATATACCAAGTATATCTGTAAAATAATTAATTGTTGAATCCGACCGAAGTCAGGACGGGTACGCTCTTTACAGACAATTTAAGAATTATGTCAACATTTTGTTTAGTTCCATATACCTTTGGCAATGAACCCTATGTGGATATATTAAATTGTCTTGTTAATGAACCAAATTTATTTGATAAGAGGACAAGAGCATTGGCAAACAAATTGATAACTTTTAACACTCGTTGTTCAAATTATTATCAGTTCTGACCCTATTATCTACGAACTGTTTGTATTACAGTATGTCTTTATTAAACATGGTAGCTCATTTACTTCCATTATTACTTTCGTCTCAAAAGACCTCTGTTCTAATGATAACATTATTTTCTCCAATAATTAGTTTACTTTCATTAACCTTGCAAACATCATTAACAACACAATTGACGTTGGACTGTTAATGATGTTTTGAAATTTGAAATGTTTATTTGAATCAAAGTAAATATCTTGAATTCTAAATGATTATTTTCTATAAATACTAAATAGTTTAAGAATATTAAAAAAAACTTAGGATTAGAGTTTGTTTACTTTGTAGAATAGTCCCGTAAATTCAATTATTGTAGGTCCAACGTCCGACAGTATCGGATGCGTCAGTTAGAGGATTATGGATCGCTCACAAATTATCCATCAAGATGCATCATCCGCTCGTCAAATTACTACCCGTGGGAATGGCCTATGGGCACAATCTCATTACAAGTTATAGAAAATTTTATATGGCGTAATTGTTATTTATACTAGTAGAATAATAGTTTGAACCCACTATTCCACTTTATAATTGTATTTGATTTCTGAATCAGGTTACTCTCTTTTTGGTAATATGGTACTTTCCTTAAAGTTAAGTTTAGCATTATTGTTAAATGTCGCGGCTACTTCGTCAAACATCCACGACTTGCCTATTTAATTTTCAAAACATCAAAATTCTAAATTTTATGACTTTTCCGCAGGAAATTGTTATAAAGTTAAAAATTGCAAGATCGTGCGTTCAAACTCTGCCCCAAGCCAAATAAAACTATAAAGACAAGTGGCCCCTTCGATTTAGACAAATTGGGTAATTGCTCAAAAGTATACATCGGCGAGGAACGTTGAAAAGATGCAATAACAATCTTATTTTGTATAGTATAGAGTACAAAATAAATTAACTTACTGATTTTCGAGGGCTTCGATTTAAGTAACCATATTGGGACTAAAATAGAGCAGTATGATATAGAAAAAAAAACAGAAATATGATGTGATAAGGTGAAATACTTCACTTCAGTAATACCAGTTCCAAACAGCATAGATCAAATTTTTTTTCTATTAACAAAAATGGAATAATCCTGAGTAATCGAACACAAAACCTCTTCTTCTTATTTTATTTTATACATTCGTATTTGCCTATAATAGTGATCCAAACTCAACCATGTTCATTAAAATACAATGTTCAGTTTCCAAATCTTCTTTTGATAGTACTAAATCTAGACAACAACTACCAAAATAAAAACCGATGAAGACATAGAGAAGAAAATGATGCTAACACATTTTTATCTTGGTTTATTTATGTATTTATATTGAACATTAAATCACTTCAATTGCAATTAGACAAGACGTGAGAAAATCAACATAATTCAAGATAAGAACAAGTTTATATTTGAATCTATAATCGAAGTGACTGATTAGAAATAGACACTCGACCACCTAGATCAGTGTATTTTTGCGGAATATATGTATATATTACGCAGCGTTATAAAAAAACAAAACATAGTTGACGTTAGGTGGAAGAAAAGAGAATTATATATTAATGGGATAGTACTTGTAACTTAGATACATCCAAATCTATATCATGGCTTTCAAGAATAATCTGACTAAGGTTCAAGAATAATCTGACTAAGATTCAAGAATAATCTCTAATCTGACTGACTAATTTTATAAGCTAAGCTATTGCAACCTTTCGTATCATATTTCTCGTAGGAATATCCCATTGTTTGCTAATGACTCAAATATGTCCATGTTCACTGATGATAATAATAAATGACCCAGGAACTAGTAACGGATCTACTACATTGTCACCCAAGTGGCTATCATTGGGGTCTTGTACCTTGACCTCCATGTAATAGATGTTTACTTTAGATATGCGTGAAAATTGTGTACTGAGCTTGATTAGACAATAAATAATAACCATTATTCTAATTAAGTTATAAATTGGTAATCATGATTAAATGTTATATTATTATTATGATTATCATTTTGTCAATTGTGAATCGTCATTACGTTTTCCCAATTTATCGACAAATGCTAAAAAATAATTGAAGTTTTGTTTAAATCAAAGTTACAATTAAATTCATCATTAGTCTACGGCGTGGTTGTAGATGAAGTATACATACATACATAACTGTAGATGTTATTTATTTTAACCATTACTGTTACCTATGATATTTTTTATTTTACGCCGATATTTGGATCTAATTACTTGGATTATTGCCCCGACAAGCCTGCAGTGGTATGGAAAAACTATTGACATATCACGTAAAAATATATATTTGAGAGAAAATAACATATAAAATAACAAGGGTCGATATAAAATACAAAATCGTGGGTACCCGTTACAGTTCAAGTGAATTTTTGAAACTGATCGAATAAAAAATTGAATTTAAGTATCACAATCGTCGCATCTCAACCGAAGCACGCAAATGATTATACTCGGATTCTGATGCAAAATTTAAAAATATATTCAACATTGACTATAAGAATCATCCCAAAATATTACCTTGTTACCTTATGGCACACGAATACCTTATCTGTAAAAGTTATTGTCCACTGTTTTTTTATGCTCAAAGATTGAATTTATTAATAGTCATAATTATTTTTTTTGTTTCAGATAAGTGTTCGCTTGCGTGCAACGGATGTAAGTACAGTTACATTTTTATATACTCCAGTGACTTGATTTTCAAGAACTGAACTAGTTAACATTTTTTGACCGATTTCTAAACTCGTGTTGCTTTGTTACTAAGTTAGTCTTGCTGTAAATCCATGGGTAGTCATAAACTGGAGAAAGTAATTACCTCCATCTATCTTGGAACTGACTAAAGTTGAAAGTTTGTAAACTTGTGAAAAATAGTCAATGCTGAATTCACTGGTTAATTAATGCCCTGGCTTCGAAACTAGATTGGGTATTTACTTGCTTTATCATTCAGCTGTAATACTTGTAGTCTGTTTCCACAATTTCGATATCAAGTTATAAATATAAATTAGGCCCTAGAACTTTGGTAAAAAGAGCAATGAATACTCGTCAAAACTGTAACGGAAATAGCTCTTTGCTATTTTTAATAAAATTATTTAAGTTGTTCAACTAAATTTCCTTAATTAGTTTTATTTAACGATGAGGTTTTCCATAGCTCCCACAACACCCACCTTCTTGAACGGACACACATACACTTATGCTGTTGACGGTGCTGTGTCTGTTTACCTGACCGGCGCCAATGGCAAGGAATCGACGGTCAAACTTTTCGGCCAAGTCTCTGTGAGCGCTCTCGGGAATTGCGTGCTGGTCCTCAACGTCAAGAATTTGGCTATCTCAGGACCAGATGGCAAAGTAAGAATAATAACTTTAATGCTAAACTCAAAGCTATTGTCATTTTGTATAAGTCGATACAAATTTTTGTTAAACTTCTAATAAAAAACCAATAAAAATGTATCATGTAAATGATCTTTAAAATAATAATGGTCATGTTAAAACTTATTTCACGTTTTATAGTTGTTTTCTATCTATCGCATCGTATGAATCGAAAAATGTTTTTTGAGACATAATATCTTATTTCATCATTCATTTCAGCATCGAATTACCTTTTACCACACACTTGACTAAATTATAAATATTTTATCTTCTATTATCAGAAGTACCCGTGCCCAAAAGGAATTGACAAACCAGTCAAATTCAGCTTAGAGGATGGCCGCGTGGGTGCCCAGATCTGCGCTGAAGATAGTGACACTCGCCGCTCTCTCAACATCAAGAGAGCTATCATCTCACTGTTGCAGACTGATAAAAAGAGCTCCACTCAGGTATCATGTTTTATTAATATAGATTCATGTCGGCAGAAATTAACTTCAGTCCAACATTTCATTTAAATTAACAATTCATTTATAAGACAATTTAAAGAATAAAGATTTCCTATGTACTTTGACGTAATTACTTGCAAATTTAGCAAGTTTTTAAAATAGTATCTAAAACTGTGATATTACTTCAAATTGTCTGTCCTTTTTGCTTTAGGTCGATTTCTTCGGATCTTGTCCCACGGATGTGTCATCGTCTGAAGACGGCGGAGAGGTCCTCATCCATAAGTCACGTGACCTCTCCCGCTGTGGTCACCGTGAGCAGGGCAAGAGCGAATTCTTAGCCGCTGTCTACAACCCTTCCGCAGTCAGTATGAAATAATTTAAGTATAATGATTTTAGGTATCCAATTTCATTCGAAAATTCAGTTGCAATCAATTTTGATATAACTTAGTGTTTATTTGTAAGAAAATAGTAAACTTTAAGATAATATTATTTTTTCTCTGTATAAAGGTAAATTAAAACCTCTGCCAAAATAAAAAAAATTGTTTTAGGAGATCAAAAATACACAGATCCTACATTCCATTATGAACGTGGAAAGTAAAGTAAAAAATGGCATCCCTGAAAAGATAACTGCAATTGAAGAGTACTTGTATAGTCCATTCTCGATCGGAGAAAACGGTGCACGAGCTAAGGTTAATACAAAAATAACCCTTGCTGGCACTGGTCAAGGCGGTGGAAATGCAGGTAATTTCGTTAACCAATATACAGAAAATTCTAGTCCAAGTTCAAATTCTAATATGAGTGTAAACAATTGTCAATAATTACAAGACCCTCGGTATCATCAAGAATCATAAAAGCTTTAGCTAAAATATCACGTTATACATAATGATACTTGGTAACAAATAGGGCATAAATTGCATAATTTACACTCTTCTCTTACTGATCCTAATTGAAATACATATTAAAATTCCGAACTTTAACTCGGTTGACACTGTTAACAATAATTCGTTACACATAACAGGAAATTGCGTCGAGCCCCGTACCATTATCTTCGAGACTCCTCACGGCATTGTCAACGACCAGAGTAACTTCATGAATGCCATCAATGCAGTAAAGGAGACCGCCAAAACCGTGGCCACTGAAGCCAGTTCAAAATCCGCTGGCAATTTCGCACAACTTGTCAGGGTAAATTTTTAGAATAAGGGGTTATTTGAAATAATGTACCATTTTTTGTATCTATCACTTTATTGTGAAATATAAGCCATCAATACAAATGTTTTAATGCATTTTAAATTAGTTATTTAAAAATACATAATTATTCAGTTTCGACTATTTTATATTTAGTATGTTGAATTCAAATTATATCCAACTCTTTAAATGTTTTTTTACAGATTTTCCGCACCACCAACAAAGATGATTTAATGAAAGTTTTCAACCAAGTGAAAGGCAATAACCTTGAAAAGTAAGTGGTCATTAAATTTTAACCAGATCAAAAACGTCACTACAGTTTTACCGTGATCAGAATATTTTTAATATTCCGATCAAAGGTTCTGGATCTTTTCAAAGAGGTCTTTTGAATGGATGTTTTTATCGACTTATAGTACACATATCAAAAGTACCATGGTAAATGTGTAGAATCCATGATGAGATATCAGTTTAAAATCATATGTTAGCTAGACGTCTGTTAATGTTCATAGTCGGCAAAGAAAAAGACGGACTACTTGTGGTAAGTGCTCATGACTGCCCGAAAACTGTAATATTAGGGAAGTTATCAACGGGAATGGCCCAAGGGAAGAGTCGTAATAGACTGGCCAAATTTATTGTTTTTTATTTATTTAATAACATCGTGTTGTTAAAATTCATACTACATACATACAAGGATATCCTATGTTGTAGAAAATAAAAATCTTCCTAATGATCCTAAAGTTACAATTGTTTCTATTCAACCTCAACGAGTAAATGTAAGTTATACAAATGCTATGCTTAATGAACTTAAAAATTATCCATAAGTTCATACAGAAGTTATCTATAGGTCTGATCTTAGAACCATTATATGTTGAAAACATTTTATGGTTGGTTTTGAAAGAGAATGATAGCTAAATAACCAAGCAGGCATACAGAGAATGCCAACACTGAGTATGAATACCACAAAGATAACATGTGTGTGTGTGTGTGTGTGTGTAAGAAATACAAATGATTTTCTTCCCCTGACTGTATGTGCACTAACTACTACTGTCGTTAAATTCAGGCCAAAACCTCAACTACGGTCTATGCTACTATCGACAAACTATCAGCTGTTAACTTGCCAATAATATACAAATAGGATACCATCAATCTGCTAACATTATTTACTCAAAACATTTGTTTCTAGCTTCCTATGATCTACCTTTTTAATTTTGAACATAATCTTATGTTATATAGGCGTGTCTTCCTTGATGGCCTTTTCCGTACCGGAACTGGCTACAGTATCGAAGCTTCTATCCAGATCTTGAAGAGCAAGGCCCTGAATCCTATCGAAGAAACATTGGTGTTCCTGTCACTTGGCAACGCGAGACATGTCAACAATGAAGCTATTAAGGCTGCTGCTGTAAGTATGATATAATAAACAAAAAAAGGATAACAAACAAAAAATAAATCAACAATCAGCCCAGCGATTTACCACTAGGATAAAATAGCTTGAGAAATAACCAGGACAAATTCACATGATATTTGAAATCAATGATAGTTAAAATTTCTAAATTAATTTTTTTAAATATTTAAGTTTATATTGCTTAAAATATATTAGAATTTACTTTAAGTATATTAGATTTTACGCAAATTCATAGTCACAAAGTGAAACAGTGTGATGACTGTATCGATATGTATAATGAAGTGTCTGTTGCACCCTAAGGACAACTAATAGTTGATAGTATCTGGGGGTTACGTTGCGGAAATTTGTTGTTATTAAATTAATACTAATTTAAGGACAATTAATACTTGATAATAATAACCTAATTTCAAGTATAAATTGTCAAAATTGATTAAAAACTGGGATTTGTGTACGTCACTTTTTTAAAATAGACCGAACTAAAATATCGAGTCAGTCGAAGGAACATGTTATATATCAATATTTTGCGCCGTCGAACGCACTGATACATAAAATAACATAGCAGTTAAGAATCATCATTTAGAATAAAGATGATACAATGCTTATTGAAGATAAAAACCAATTAGCGTAATTGCCAATGCAATCAAAGACGCAGATGATAATAGTTTATTATTTAGGAATTGACATTTACGAAGAGTAAAAAATCTAGAATATTGACCTTGTCTCGTGAGAACGTGACATGATCAATATTTTTGTAAAGTAACATCGGTTTTCTTTTATGTATGCATTGTTATATACACCAGTAAAATAACTTCAACTTTCA
>DWPT01007674.1:0-10653 GCA_018251895.1 Agathymus mariae mariae | reverse complement strand
GGTCAGTGCATTCCAATGACATATTCTGAAAAGTGGGAGTCAAAGTGAACGGGCTCCTCTTGGCGCTGAACAGACACGCCTGTGTTTTTGTGGCGTTGCATCTCACTGGCTTGGCATCGTCCCACCCGGACACTGCCCGGGAGTGAGATTCGTGTTTTTGTAAATGACGTGAGACCGAGCCTCGCCCAGAGGTTTTTTTTAATTAATTGAACGTATTTGGACAATGTCATATAGCACCATCTCACAAAATTTTGTGCGAGGTACTAGTGGGTTGTCATCCATGGGCACCGGCAGCAGAGTGCAAGGGGGCGCACTTGCACCCCCCCTGCCAGGAAAAAATACATAGTTTTTTTTTAAGTAACTCTTTGTATAAAAACTGAAGACGGCTAGCTTGCTGTCCAAATTTGTTCATTACCTTATCAATAAATTCAGTATCCTCGACTACCCTTTTCCTGTGAACTAAGCTTGCAAAGGCCGCTTTGTCTCGCGCCTCTAACCATTGAGAGATTCCACGTCTTAACACGTCGCAACGTGCTAAATGTACGTTCAACGCTTCATGGTGTTGCTGGAATAGTCAAACAAATTTGAATTGCCTCACACGCTGCTGGGTAAAACGGAGTAGCTTGCGCAATTAAATCTGCGTATTCAACAACAGATTCATTTAAAACCGCATTGTTTGCTTCATTTGTCTTTATCATCTCGTACCGCGTGGTAGCCTCGGCAATAAAATTATGTAGAAGATCTTTGTGGAGGTTCTGTATATCTTCTACTATTGCTGAAAATGCTGATTTATTAATTTTATGTTCATTTCCTCATATTTTCTGGATGAAGCTGCATAAACGAAATTGATTTCTTATGTGTTGAATAATTGTATTATCCTTGGTGGGAGGAAATCTCTGGGGTGGGGTAGAGAAGACAAAAATGATACATAGTTGATATCATTATTATTATTATTTAAAACTAAAGTTCTGAGAATTATAATTTAAAACCCGATCATCATATCCAAGTTTGTAAGTATATTAAAAAAGAGAGCAATTTTTATAAAACGATTTATTGCCGTCAATTGTAGCAATTCAATTCGAATTGCAAAAATAGTCTTCTGTGATACTTCTGTGAGACTACACATTAGTAGTTTATTAATCAAAGAGGGCCTTTTATCTTCCCTACAATTACTATTACTGTTAGTACTCTTTCTAGCTTTTTAAACCAATGTCTTCAATGGGAGATAGCTTATGTATCCGTTGATACGTATAGCAATACAGTTGATAAGCGAATATTGCTCCGTCAATTTAACAGGCGTAATATTCTTTCTAAAATCTACCTTACTTTTATGATTGTCATTTCATGTATGGACTCGGTTCTGCGCTGGGTGCAATTAAACCGGAGGCTATCAGTCTTTTTTCTCATAGAAAAAAAAATTAACAATGAACACGCTGGTGATCCACCCTGATCCTCCCCATCGCAATGATACATTGATCATAAATTCTACATCAGCAGACTTAAGGCTGCCTAAGAAACCTGCGTTCCAGATTAAAGAATCTATGTTTGGCTACGAAGTAAGTCTGGTGCGTCGAAGAGTGGTAGCTTGACACAAAAACGACCTTCTGTGGTACGTTTAGTGCGCTGCAGGAAATGAAGTTCACAAGCCTTTTATTCTTTGGTAAGGAGGGGTTTTTGTAGCAAGCTTCCAGCTCCCAAAACCTTTTGACGTCGTTGTGAAGTTCGAGTAATTTATTGTTGTTGTCAATGTTGACTTAATTGCGTTTTATTTCATTGTTGATGTTACGACTATTATAGTGGAAGGGACCTGCAATGGGCCATCCTAGCTTAGACTCATGTAGAATAGGGTTGCCTTTCCCTAAAGAATGCTGCCTGGTTCCATTAATGTTAATAGGTCAGCAGCGATAAGCAATCCTATTTCAGACTGCTCATAATAGCTGGGGTCAGCAAGTTCGAATGATTTTAAGTAATTTTTAAACTAGTCTTGAGTATTTTTCCTGAAATTTGAGGTATAACATGATGTAATGACACTGAATGGACGTATCTTTGATCGTATGCGTATGCTACAAAGTTGAACATTAATTTGTAGATAGCGTTACCTAACCGATAACATTTTTTGTATTGAAGCGTAATGAATTTTAATTTAATTGTTCCTTTAAGGAATCCGTGATGAAAAAAGACTGATTGCCGCTGTCTAATAAAACCTTAAAATACCTAATTTTCTAACTTTTACCAAACGTTTAGCAGTTACCTAAGCTTAGCTAAGTTTTAAATTAACTTTTATTTTATGCAAAAGGTATAGCTCTAATGAACCCCTTGGGGTCCAACTGGACCACTTTCGGAACTACGGAATTAACTATCAAAATTATACAGTATCGTGTCCACCTAAGAGATTTTACTTTAGAAATGTCTATGAATTTAAGTAACATGTTTGTTTGACAGCAGTGGAGCAATTTTTATTAATATTCTTTCACTTCACATTGCTCACGAACTAAATTCAAAAATATCATCTCTTATAGAAAATCAATTTTCTTTAAAAAAAATCCATGCGATGATTTTTACGTTGCAATTTTTAATTAAGATCAATTCCACAATTATAACAAATTTACGTACAGTAGGTAAGTTGGAGAAATTAAGAAAGATGTGGTCGCCCTTTGACTGTTGTTACAACAAAACATGATAGCACTGAAAAATAGATTGAAGAGAATAGGCAAACGAAAAGATTAATCGTACATAGGATCTAGAAGTATTCACGTTATATTACCTGAACACCTTCGATTGAAGAGTATGTTTCCGCGATGCCGCAATATCTCACCGTTTTTCAAACGCACACTCTCATATCACAGCGCCGGGACACGAACGCCAAATTTCAAGCCGACTGATCTCAACGTGTTTATAACATTGTTATATGCTGTGATACCTTTGGTCTTGCTGATGTCCATGGGCGACGGTAACCACTCACCATCAGGTCGCTCAGCAGCACGCTTATCGGCTATTCACAAAATTAAATCACTATAAGACTTTTATTACAACTAGTTTGTCTACAAAATAATCGATAGTTACGAAAGACCTTACCATCTAGAGAATAAGATACCTAAACGAAGCATCAGTTAACGGATTTGACGTTTCAAAATAAAGTGAAGTGAAGCAATCGAGAAATCTAGGAACGATTGTCATCGCTAGTTTTTCAATTCGTCGGATTATTTGGTAACAATCCTCTTACGAAATGGAAGCGTCGATACCGAATGGTATAACCACCACAAAAATATTTAATTAAAGTGTGTGGTATAATCAACAAGGGATAACCGCGAGGCTCCAAGGGCTTCTCCACCATGACGACACACCAACGTACTTAGCACAAGGAATTGGAGCTCCGTAACCGTAACCGAAACTATTGATATCCGAAATAAAAATGTCGAATGATTTCGGATAGCGACGGAGTCAAATTTCTAAATACGTTATGACAGGACTATGCTGTCTGAGCCGATACGCTTGCCGCGTTTTCATCGTTAAACGTTTATATTATTTGATTTTTAACATTTTTATTCCATGATTATAATACCAAATATTATCTAGAATGAAAGTCGTTTAGCTTTCTTTGACCTTGTAATACATTATATTTTTTTACAAGTCCTAAATCTTCAAATATCCGTAACCGAATTTATCAGCAACAATCAGATAATCCGAGATAATTTTATATCCATAGTTGTAATTGAAACCAGTAAAATATTATTCATATATCCGTATTCATATTTAGATCCGAAATGTCATATCCATAAGTAATAGGTAGTATATAAGTAGGGATTACTTAGTACTGTATCTCCCGTTTTAATGATAACTTTATAAGATTGTTATTATTGTTTTTTCGCCTTTTTATACGTATGTTTATAATATTCTAAATTGTTTTTCATTTTATAAATACTTATAGTTAATAATCTGAACAGAAATGGATTACATTATTTCCAATAACCTATTTATATTGTTAAACTATGATCAATACTAATATTAAAAAGGAGAATGCGAACTTTGTGTGTTCGTATGTATGTCGAGGGTAATCTCCGGAATCGCGGCACTTATTTGAAAATCTCTTTTATCGTTGCAAAGGTTCTTATTTCGAAATTTTATTTTGATACTTAATTTTTTTTTTAATTTAGGCAGCGTACTGCTATAACTATTATATTATTATATATATAATTGTAGCTGAGTCAACGGCAGTTGTTTTACATATAAGTATGTAATATTATATATAAAATTTTTCGCAATTATGCATTTTTAGGCAAGTACCATTTTGTATTTCATAAAACCACAGTTGAATTCTAGAACTCGAACTGACAAGACGTGAAATTTGATGTGGGAAATTGGAGTTGTAAAGTTGAATTATTAAACTAGTGTGTAGTGAAAGTTGAAGTTTTTTTTAAAACCAAAAGCAGAACACCCCCACAGCAGTACGCTATCCTGAATTTCTTTTTCTCTAATATTTATAATTTTTATTTGAACGAATCTATCGAAAAATCACAATTAAAGTGAAACTCGCATCGAACTCCATTGTGTAGCTTAGGAGAACTAAGCTATCAAATAGACAGACGACCAGACAGCGGGTTTGTTTTTATACTATTTAGAGAGAAGTAATCTTGTACTATAGCATGCGATTATAGTCATGCGCACAAGTTTCTCCTTCGCTGAGCCCAGCGCTCTTTTTAAGTAACTGGAACCATATACAGGTTTCTTAACATAATAAAATAATAAAGAACAAATATTATACAATGGCACTGCTTATTTATATAAGAAATCTATTTCCGCAGACCTAGGAATGGACGGTTAATGGGAGAGAAGCAATTTAGCGCGCACACTGCAATATAACATAGTAATGTATGATATAAATGAAAAAAAAAAATCTCTTAGGAGTTTCTTTCTCCGTTTCCTCTCCTCAATGTTAAAGCACCTTTTAGAAGCGGTGGTAAAAGAAAACAACTTAAAACAAATGCTTTAAAACATTTGGCTTAAGTTCGTGGTTATCTAAGTATCGGTTTTAGCCGAGAAGATATAATCCAAATTTATTACATTACCCTAATTTACTTTCGATGTTATCATATTTAACATTTATACTGGTATTAATTGGTACAAAATATGCACATCTATAAATGCACACACAGAAACAATTTAATGTTAACCTATTTGATCTTCCTGTCGTGATCATTAAACGAATAATTAATGATTGCGAATTGGTGTTTTTGAAACAAGTTTTGAATTGGATAACTAAATACTGGTATTTGTGTTAGGAAACCAAAATTGCTTGTTTTAATAAAAAATCTGTATGTTACCGGTAATTGAATATTGTTATTATATGTGTAGTTGAATATACTTTAGTACTATTTTACTTTGGCAGAATAAGTGTATAGAGAATATCTACAAAACCAAAAAAAAAAAAATGTTTACTGTTAATACTAAAGTTAAGAAAGAAAAATAAAGAAAACCCAACAGAAAAAGAATAACAAAGTTTTTTACTTCACGTTTCACTGTCTCGATGAGAAAGGTATTTATTTATTTGACATTTTAAAATAAAAAAAATCCAACCTTGATGAATGCTACTCGTATTCAATCAATGGATATTCGTTTAATGTATCATTTCATTCAAATTATTTCCTTTTCAACATTTTCGAACAATCTATTCCTGTATAAGCACGCCAAAAATTTTATTCTCCGTTATTGCATCTGTATAGTTTTGATTCGCTGATTTAAAAAAATAAAATGCGCCGTAAACAGGTCTTTCCTAATTCAGGTTTTCTATCCTCTTCCCTTTCTGGCAAACGCAAATCACTTATATCGGATTCATTTGTCTTCAAAATAATTAGGCAATATTGAAGAGAAGTGTTGATAGATAAAGCAGTCTATTGGATGACCTCGAATACATCACCTGTCTACGAAGTACTCGGCAGTGATACAAAACCGTATAGAACGGTAGCGCTCGAGTGGAACCGAATTATATTAATCTCGTCGCAGCACTGCCCCCGCGAGTGTACTTTTTGGTATTAGTAAAGAAAGTTCACATGTCGTGTGTTATGTAATGTTTTTCTATTGGATGGAGGCTTAAATACAAGAGAGTACCGTTCTTAAAAATACTCCAGGTCAGTGCGATTGATGAATCCTTTAAATTATAAGAAGTAAGTCTGCACAAATATTTATGTTTTTTCCAAATCAAGTTCTACTAAAATTACTTTTTAAATGGAAAATAACTCAAACCGTCCCGCCACAGCCAACACAGGCTTTAAAAGCCTGTCAGCCCTAATCAATAAGTTTTTCTTTCATATTTTACCAATGTATTTATTGTTTATACGAATTATACACAATGAAATCTGTAGGCTATCGAATAGACCAACTTGTAAATCATATCGAATTTAATCGATTTTATTCAAATTTATACTTTTAAAATTGAAACGATCGCATGGTTGAGAAGCGGCGCAGAGTCAAGCTAATATAGATTCAGAGTTAAATGTAAGAATTTATTAAGTCGAAAAATCACAAATTGTATTATTTTTCTAGTAATTATAAATATTTATGTAATACTAAAATTCGCGTTAAGTAATCAAAAAGGATTCGAAGCGAATGTATCCGAATTGATGTACGAATATTATGTATGTGTTCAAATAACGTAATATGCTGATTTTCGAATCGAATTTTTTGACGTCAGCCTGCTCCAACTCGGATCGGTCGAGCAGTTAGCGACCAACTGAGGTTAAGTTCTTATGACTAAAAGCCTCCGACGAGACTCAACGACTGCCTTGTACCTGTAAATTTCAAGACGTGTAATGTGCTCTGTGAAACATGAAGAGAATAAAAAAACATTCGCCAGTATCGGCGATACATCCATCTATAGAACGCGTTTGGTTATCTCGATCGATCTTTTAGAATCGACAAGCCGTCTTAAGTGAATATGCAGCATCGTCCTATCATTTATTTGCACTGCTGTTATGTAACGAGTCGTTTTTTTTTATTAAAGGCATAATAACTAAGTACATAGATATAATTTACAGCATGGACTAATACAGATAGATAACAACATTACATTTTTATGTAGCTAAATTGAAGGTTTGCAAAAAAAAATTACAAAAGCATTGTAATCAGACAAAATATATGTTAAATACAAGGTAATAAAGCAATCAAACAATTTAGACAGATAAATAAATATGAATAATAAAGATTATATTCAAGTTTATACGTAACATAAACTATCTCGGGTAATATTTAAGCTATAGTTGCTAGTATCAGGCGTTACTTTGGGGCAATTCATTGTTATTAAATTAGTATAAATATACTTTGCAACAATCCGCAAGCACAATGTATGATGGTATATACTTCTATACATGCATATACATTGTGCTTGCGGATTGTTGCAAAGTATATTTATACTAATTCAATATTAAAGCTGTAATAATCTGTACTTAAAAAATGAGGATCTTTTATGCAACTAGTCGATAAATAAGCAGAGGAGCCGTCGCCCATTGACTTCAGTATCAGAGTATTTTAGGAGGGTGGTAGTGGTAATGGTTGGGATTGTGCTAGAGGTACAGAGCCCAGCGACCTCCAGCAGGATGCACCACGAGCAGGGGATGTTGCTTTGATGAGAGAATGTGTGGAGCCCGCTACACTCTACATTTTTATTTAGGCAAGCGCTGTTATTGATATAGAGGAAAACATTTTATTTATTTATCCACCTGTCTACCTGAGACACTTTTTATGTTTAGCAATAGGATTGTTTGGCGAATGAAACAATTGAATTTTAATAGAAGTTTTCTTACAACAAGTTTTTTTTAGAACTGGCCACTTGTAAACAATATAATAAAAAAGTAACTATCAATTTTGAAAAAGGAACACTTTGCTAATATTATTGAGTATGTATTTTATTCATTTGTCATTTGTTTTGCGTTTGGCGGCAAATTGAAAATTGTCTATGTCACGTTAGTATGAATTTAACGCTAGAAATTTTTCGTTTATAAATAAAAAATCATTGTTTTATGACTTTCGATGTCATTTATATCAAAAAGAATGTTATGGTAGACTTCCATTGGCCTTTCACGATGAAGTCCCATCTCGTGGCACTGTTTACAACTGGTTTAATGAATTTAAACGTGGTCGCACTATTCTCACCGATAATCTGCTTGAAGGACGGCCTTCTACGGTGACGACTGCAGATAACATCAGTGTTGTGCGACATATGATAAAGACTGACAACAGAGTGACTTATCAGCAGATTTGGACAAGCTTAGACATTGGTATGAGTCAAGTGCACAAATTCCTCCTTGAACATTTAGCGGTCAGGAAGCTTTGAGACCGGTGGATACCTCATAATTTGACCAAGGCTCTAAAACTCCGCCGGGTTGATTGGTTCAAAGAGTTAAAGGAGGTGACTCAAATGCTGTACTCGACTTACTTACGGGTGACGAAAGCTGGATTTACTGTTATGATCCGGAAACCAAAAGGCGGTCTGCTCAGTGGGTGTTTCTTTCCGAAGAGTTGCCAAATAAAGTGAAGAGAGGTCGAAGAGTGAGAAAAAAGATGGTGGCCTCGTTCTTCGTAAGGACATTTCCCGACAATTGTTTTAGAGGATCAAAAAAATTGTTACTGCAAAGTGGTACACTAACAAATGTTTATCGCTTGTCTTGAAAAAGTCCGGGAGAAACTACCTGGCAGTAGGATCATCTTTCACCACGACAACGCCTCGTCGCATACCGTCAGGCAAACGATCGACTATTTGGCTACGTCAGACGTGGATTTACTGCGTCACCCGCCATATAGCCCCGACCTCGCACCTTGCGATTTTTATTTGTTCCCGAAAATAAAAGAAAAAAAAAAGAATACATTTTATAAACGCCGAGGAAGCAGAGGCTGCGTTTCAAAAGGCCGTCGAAGAGACACCTAAGGACGAGTGGGCAAAGTGCTTTTCTCAATGGTTCTATCGGATGTAGCGATGTATTGATGTCAATGGACACTATTTTGAAAAGATATAATAAAACTAACAACTTGCTAGTTCGTTCAGTTTTTGATATTCTAAGAATTTTTAGTTTGACCTTCGTATGGTCGTTCTGTTAAAATGGTAGCAGGCAACATTTTCACTGCTAATTACAGCGACGGCAACAAGTTAATACGATTTAAATTATAGAACTGGAATAACCGATCTGTAAAAAATAAAACGGGATAACTACTTAGAAATTTATCAAGTGCCGGTTTATAATATAATCCTGTTACGAACGAATCTTTTTGCATCGGTCGAGTGTGCTATTTGTGAACTTAAGGCTCGGTGTTTCTGAAACGGAGCGAGCGAGGATAACTAGTTTTCATAGCCAATTATAAAATATGTAGTTGAACTGTAGACAATAAAGAAATTGGGCTAATACGTGGATGCAGTTTGCAGACCTTTGCAGTTGTAGACCAAGTTAGTTCAGACTTACGCATTATAAGTCTATCAAAACTGTGTGGATCAACATAAATAATTGTTGCTGGTGACATGGACGTGCATAAATATCACATCACAAATACCTGTGACCCAAAAACAAACTTTTATCTGTTGCATAAACGTCAGCCGCCGGGAATTGAACCTGAGACTTGCTTGACTGGCAGAGTCACGACCAACTGAGCTCCCGTAGCTCAGTCGTGACAATTATATGTGTATGTTGAGACGCTCCATCACAAGGATATAGTTTAGGTCATTCATTGCCTCATCTATTATCTCTTATTGTTATCACTCGTCGTGCACAAAAGGACAGTTGGGCTGAACTCTAGAAAGGATTGAGTTTTGGACGGCCCCGTCCGACTTCGTTCGGATTGGACTATTAATTATACATACACATATATTATATATATACATATATAATATATAATTATTAAAATTTAATATTTTTTATATTGATTAGACCTCATTAGGTTAATGGATATTTTCTATAGCCAATAACTAATCCAAGTAGTTTTTAAGTTATAACGGGACATACAGACAGACAGAAATTTTCAAAACGGCCAAATTGATGTGTCATATAAGAAATATTTATCATGAAATTTAACAAAACAAGGAATGCACAGACAGAGAGACATCACAGATTTATATAGATGGATCATTTTTACAGACTATATCTGCACAATCACGTGTTCTCCACAGATTTATATAGTAGTATGGATTTCCATTTCAACACTACCCGCTCTTCTTCAAATCGTCCATTAAAGACGCACAGCGATGACGCAGATACAGCTCACTTCAAATGTCACGTACGTATTTATAAATGTAACATAACAATTTGTAACAACATTAAACGTATATCAACAATCACCCACCGCCGTAGCGGCATGTGTGACTGACTGTTTGTGTAATGTTATGCACACTTGATAATTTCTAACAAAATATGTATAATTATCTACTTTAATGGATATTTTTTGTGTTAAAAAATTCTTTGATAGTGATATAGTTCAGTTTGACTACACTAAACTGATTTTAAGAAGGTCGGTGTTTAATTGAACTGTACACAAAACGTGGTTACAAATATATTTTAGAAACGACGAGACAGGTGACCCGGCAATGATGTCAGCACCTACGGTAATTAGTGTTAAAATGGTGAATCTTTTGTTGGTCTTTGCTTGAATCACCTTTTTTTTTTTTGTTTTCGAGGG
>DWPT01007673.1:0-10654 GCA_018251895.1 Agathymus mariae mariae | reverse complement strand
ATAATATTAACACTATATATTTATATGTAAAAATACCTATATATATTAGCATACACAATCTAACATACAGTTTTTGTTAAATAGACACTTAGAAAATAACAAATGTATAAATAAAAATCTATCAAAATAAAAAATTATTGCTTCTAATACTTACATAAGCAACCTTTTTAACTTTTTTAAAACTATATTAAATGTTAATTTACTTTAAAGGTGGTGGCGGAAAAAATTGCCACAGTCTCGATTCATTAAATTTTTATTGAAAAAAAAAACCACGCGGAAAGATTTGCAGACTAGCCAGTGCGTGCGAAAATTTAGCAGAACTAATGGACAACAACGAGAGCGAATCCAAAATAAAAGATGAGTATAAGTAGGCCACTGTGTCCGATTAACGGAGCGGTAAAAATGTAATGTCCTCCATTTGCCAGGATTGATAGCAGTAGCGGTAACTGTTAATCTACATTTTAATATGTGAAAATGAAACTTTGTACACCTTTTTTCTCGTCTGTGTGTTATCTAATTTTTTTAGTTGAATTTTTTAGTTAAACGAACGATATCAATAAATATGTTGGGAAAAAGGTTTTTTGAAAACTGAAAATTCTCTGTATATAAATAGGCAAAGTGAATACAGATTTAGTTTAGTTATCTATTTGTCAACTATTTTTTTGATGGTAGTGAGTGAAAAGCTTCAAGGATAATATTAAAAAAATTTGGACACTGAACTTTATTTAAAAAAAACACCACGACCATTACACAGATCATGGTCAAATATTACAATCAAAACTTTAAAATCAAATATTTAAAAATTCTTATTGCAATCAACGCGCAGAACTTTATTGTATTCATTAATTTCGTGTGTAAGATTTTCAATCAGTACAAATTTTATAGTCGCTATTTACTTTGTCATTAAACATGTCCAACGTCATAAATGATAAACAACGTCTAATATGATAATCAAAAAATATATTTATAGACTAAGAAAAAGATATTCGAAATACTGAAAAATATAGTTATCATGTGCGTAAATAGAACAGAGTACATATTATTATTATTTTTTATTCCATAACAATATTGAGTTGGACTGTGTCAACATACATTTATATATTTTTCATTTATAAAAATATCATAAAATGAATCCACTAATTTCTTTTTACTTTCCTACTTTAGGATCATCAATTTATAATGACGTTCTAGATTTTCAATAAAAAACAATTAAAACCAATTGACAAAACTGTTAATAGATATTTAAGGATTAAATTCTGAAATGTTGTAAAAAGTTGATTCACCTTCGCTAACATGATGAAGTTGTCTATCAATCAAGTAACGGTTGGTTTCAATAACCTATATGTCTCACTGGGCTAAAAGATCATACTATAGTGGCTGTTAATGCACTTGAGCGTTTCAACGAACAATGATAGATGCACATTTCTCATGATATAATTGATCTGTTCCAATAAATAAACATAAATAAGCTCAAACTGTTAGTATGACATAGGTCATCGACATTAGTAAATATGTATACTTACGTTCGTAATGTACTAGTGTTCGCGTTGTGGTCGATATTTGACCACAATCTTTGCTAATATTACAAAGAGAGGGTGTGAATTTTGTGTATATGTAGAAAGCAAACTCCAGTACCACCCCACCCCACCTATCTGAATATTATCATTTCAAAGTTATATTTTTCCAGATGGTCACAGGCTACATATCGTGTAAACATATATTTTTTTTAACCGTCCAGAGTTTATTATTTGTAAAAAATCATGAGTACCCTAACAGTTAAAATGAGTCAATGAATTACGATTAAGATGAATGTGATACTTTTCCCGGGTCCTTTGTGTTTTATTGTCATTGACTTTCATATATGACAACAACTAGCGAACTGCGACAGCAGAAACCGTGCTTGATGGCGTCGCGTAGGATTATAATATTAATATTTTGATTAAGTCACTCCTGCTTGAGTCAGCCGCCAAACATCTTGTCGTATTCTAGCGGATATTTGGGATCCAGTAGGTACTTTCTTTCTTCCTAATTTTTGACCGACAATGCCTCAGTAATGCCTTTAGTGTCACTACGTCCATGGGCGACGGTGTCAGTTACCATCAGATGGCTTGTCTGCTGGTTTGTCGGCTATTTACATAAAAAGCAAGCTAACTATAACGAATGAAAAGCATTATGTTAATTACACAGACTAAGCATTTAAACACATGAGTAATTTAAATATGCGTTGCAGCTTCAGATGTTGAATAATAATTCATAGGATTTACTGCGCTTTGTTGTTACTACCTTAAACAAAAATTGGCATATTTATTTATCTTGTCCTCCGGCATTGATTTAGTCAACAGCGGTAGTTCCTTCGTGTTCTGAGAAAACATCAAATTAAATAAATATGTTCTGCAGGATCACCCGTAAGTTGATTAGAGAGCCCCCAGGTATTCCTAGCCTTGTCGTATAATCTCTAACGGTCAGGAGAAGTAATGGCCAGTATGTAATAACGTTTATAGTCAATCCATGCTTAGACAAAAGAGACATAGATCGTAAAGATGGTATACAGCATCATAAATGTATACAGTCTATACTGACCTACCTATAAAGATATAAGACCATAGGGTACACGTTTAACTACGTTTTTTTTTTTAAATTTATAACAGACAAAAAAAAAACTAACGGACTACCTGATAGTAAGTATGAAGCGCTACCCATGGACATTGCAAGGTCATCAATGACGCGTTGCCGGCTGCAAGGTATTGTAGTGTTAACTTAAATTAGTAACAAGCGGTTTCGAGAATAGATACCGAATTAACTAGATTAGTTAAATAAAGGGCATTTAATTATCTCTAAAGCGTATATTATTTATATCAGTGGTTAATTCCTAACCGTCTTCAAACAAAAGAGATTCTCAATTCGTTTGAATATTTTTTTTATTTCTTACTTCAGAATAAAGAATTTTGATGAGTTAGTAACTGATTTTTTGTTTGAGTATATTGCCCATTTAGTGCCATTTAAATTTAATGAAAACATACCTTATACGCATCAGGTTTGCTTCTACTACCGTTTCGAAAAGATACTTTAAAATCGACGAGAAGAAACGGCAAAAGAAAACTCCTCAGCAAATCTATATAAACGATATAAGGCAATTAAAAAAAAAGGTTTTAACCTGCGCGGAACTGGTATCGACACTATTGTTTCCAGAAGTCCTTGTCATTAATGATCAACGCCGTTCTTTCGAAGGCGAAATGAAGACGTAACCAAATTATACCTATTTATTGCTTCACGATTGTGTGTATCACCGTTCTGTTTGTACATACTTAATTTTTTCCAAATAAATACTAAATTACTATAAATATATCGACTGGCTACGATGAGTAGTTCTATTTGCTTTTTTCTGCAATACAAATATTAAATCAATGTCAGATGATTTACCCCACATGACGATACTATGACATAAGAGTACGAACATAGGCAAAATAAATAAGTTTAAATATCTCTACGACTGTAAACAGTCAACTAAAACTGTAATAACTGTAATAAGGGCGTCCCACAGAAATCTAAAATGTATCTCGTATCTGTCTGTCTGTCTGTCTAACGGACGATCCAATGATACATTTTTAAATAAATAATAAGTTAAAACTTAACTTTCGTTAATTAGTTATGGAATAAATAAAATACTTTTGTCAAATCCATTATGTGACATAACAAAGACGAATATAGAAAATAACTCTAGTTACATTAATGATACAGAACTCAATTCCACGTTAGGCCACTTCGTTCTCAACCAATTTTATTATTTCTCTTATAAGGTTCTGCAATTTCTACGTCTGTAGAGATAACGAATATTACATTTTTTTTTATTAGACAAGATTGAACGATGTACTCTATGCTTTTGATTATTTTCATATGTTTTTGAAAAATTACAACCCTGTAGCCCAATTGTTAGTGACCCTGCCTGCCGATTCAGGCTCCCGAGTTTGATTCCCGGTCGGGCCAGATAAGTATGTGAAAAGTAAACGATTGTTTCGGGTCATGAGTGTTTGTGATGTCATATTTGTGTACCAACACTCTTGCATGTCACAAAACAGGAATGCTAATGTGGGGTTGTGAGTGTGAGAACGTGAGATATTAACGCAGCGGAATTTTCTA
Source organism: Agathymus mariae mariae (assembly GCA_018251895.1). Classification (NCBI taxonomy): domain Eukaryota; kingdom Metazoa; phylum Arthropoda; class Insecta; order Lepidoptera; family Hesperiidae; genus Agathymus; species Agathymus mariae. Next base: position 6,517 of record DWPT01007673.1, on the reverse strand, counting down.
CTAACTGCAAGAAACAGACCACCGTGGCATTTTTTTTATTCAATAAGGAAATATCAACCATGTTGTCCAGCTTGTGTTTAGTGGCAATTGTAACCCAAAAACATCTGTGTTACTTACAAATGATATTGCTAGTTCTGAAGTAGAACGTAGTTGGCGGTATTCGTAACCGTTCTAGTCTTAATAGCCTTCGTACAGCAATGAACGGGTTAGAGGAACTTATTGTGAATGTAGTGAGTTTCTGGTTGTATAATTACCCATAACAAGAACACTGAATTTTAGTAGCGTGGTGTGTGTGTGCGTATATGTATTTTTTTATTTATTTACAAACACATCGAGTCTCAAAAACTTCTCTATATTGCTAATAAATAGGGCGCGCTGTAACCTCTAATTAGAATACTGGACTCGCTGTGGGCGAGACATACGAGTACCTTACAATTACAATACGTGTAATTTCCACACACATTCTTCTACTTCTAGCCGCACTGTCGAGTGTGGTAATGAACAAACTTATTACAATCATTCTTGTTAAACAAGAACCTTTATTTATTAAGATTATAGGCGCGACTTCTTCCTTTTCTTTCCTTCCGAGGTGTCATCCTATATTAGGAATCATTATGCTATTATATTCGTGCGATAAATGATAAAAATAAATATAAATGAAAATAATTGTCACTTTTACAAAGAATTAATTTAATTAAATCCTTGAACTTGCGATCGTCAGAAAATATATTACTTTTTGTTATAACGACAACACTATCGATACGAGTATCATTATGACTGAATGAGCTTGCTGACATGAGAATTGCAACTTCAGTATTGAGTAGATTAAATTTAATGGTTTTGATAATATTAATGGTAGGCACATTTTTAGATTTAGCCAATTCGAGTAAATAGCAGATGTGTCAGAGGTGATAATAGAGGTATTTGAATAGTTTCAAGTATTTTCGCATTCATATATGTATAGAAAGATCTGGTAAGTTCCCGGCAAGACTTAACGTCTAGACCAACCTTTCCTATTCGCGGCGAACAGTAATAATTCGCCGTACACCCTGCCGGACAATGAACAATACCTCCCAAGTACAGGATGAAGGTCAAAATGAAGGACTGTGTACCGCAGTTCTATCTATTGCGCATGGAGATAGGGCCCTAATGCACCTGGCCAGATGTAATAATCGTTTTAGAATCAGCGGTGAATATTTTTTGTATTGTAATGTGCAATGCTGATTTTGTGGACGGTGCTCGTAAAACGCACCAATAGGTATCACACTTACGCAAGTGTCAGCTATTGACATAAAATATATATAAAAGCACTTAAATACTTTGACATTTGAAGTTGTAGCGGTTACGTAGTGGTTACTCTAAGAGTTAAAATCTTTAAAAGGTTACTTTATAAGTTAGTATGAACTGTAAAATATCTCATTTAAACGAAACCTTCCATTATTTAGACATTCATTTTCACATTTCTATCCAAAAAAAAGGTAACTATCGAAATATCTCCAATGAATACAAGTGTAAAATTTAGTGCACTTAATTATTAATAAAGAATACGTCCTATTATTGTCAATGTACAGCTATTTTGAGTGTTTGAATGGCGCACGTGCGATTGTAAAAACGTTTACTGGATCTGAACACAGCGGGGTTGCGGATTTATTCAATGCTTACACCTAATAGTTTATTTGTCAACTCGAGATTATTAACAGAAAGCAGAGATTACACAGTTTTCTCAACTAAAGGTTAACGTAAGCTAAATTTTAATATCGTCCGTAAAAATCGCCAGCGAAGCCTTCCAAACTAATCATGAAGTGCCTCTAACATAATAATCCCTACGATAAATTTATGGTTTCAGACCATTAACTGACTACTGCAAGTTGCACTTCGTGATGTTTCGGAACGTACTCCATACCGCCGCGCTCCAGTGCTAATGTGCGAAGAGTTAATTATAGTGTTAGAAGTGAGAATGCGACTCGAATAATTTCGATATTGCTTGACGACTGCTATCTAACGAAAACAATCTGAATCGATAAGTTAATATACCATTTGAAACAGGGAAGAGCTCAAGAAACTTTTTCGACCCGTTCAACTACCGATTGCACCCATATTTTTTAACTCTTCCAATCACCTACGTTTGACGTAAGCCGTTTCGCTAGAAGCGCTACTATAGACTTATAAAGGTACTTTGTAGATCAACGACTACTTTATGCATTATCCAAATATGTAAGCAAAGTGAAATTGAAATTTATAAATACGCTGTGATTAGAGACCGCGTTTAGTTTTTGCTTTAAAATGAAAACATTATTAACAATTTTTTTATCTTAATTAAGCTGAAATATCAACTTAACATATTGTCTGTTCGTGTGTCGTATTTTCCTTAGATCTGGATCTAGCCTCGATATCAGTGCAACGCAGCTCGGCGTGAAGTCATTCTAGTTGAGTTGAGCAAACGACATGCCCTCGGGCCGGCCACTTGAACAAGGTTTCCCATGTTCCTGTGTATTATCTCCATGAATATAGACTAGCTACTAATAGAGATTGTATTCTCAAAACCATTCGTTTAAAGACTTGTCAATTACGTAACGACAGTAAAAGACAAATCAATTGTTGCTATGTTCAACGTTGTTTAGCTTTGCAAGGATTGACTTAGAACATTTAAAGTAATAATAATTTAGTAATGAGAAGTGGCTATTAATTAAAAATGGTTAGGATATAAATAGCAGCCTATTTTTGAATAGCTCTGACCATATCTGCATCGCATGTTTAGTTATTTTAACGTTTACAACAATACAATAATTGTTTACAACATCGTATTCTATAAATTTGATTTTGCAAATTTAGTCATCTTTAACAAAACTTTACAATATCTAGGCGTCCTGTCTTCCCATGGTAATAGAAAGAGCACATACTGTATATTATTCCAAACTAATGCTTTAGCTTACTAGAAATATCCACCATCTTGATATATAAAATTACTATTTCTTATTTAAATACAGCGTATTTTAGTGAAGTATTTGACATAAACACGTGGTTTAGATACTTGTTTTCAATCATATTTTTTTTGTCCCTTACACTTACGACGTTAAAAGAATTGCTCACTTCCAAGCTTATTTGACTTTGCAAACAAATTATAACAAGTACTTAAAGTATGTCCAATAAAAACTTTACCGTTAAAAACACAGCCTTTGACAACGGGAAGCTAAAATGACGCTATCATTATATTGATAGAGACATATTCTAAAACATTCGCTCAGGAAGGAGTGTAGCTAGCTGATACAACATTAAACTCGTAGCTTCCCAGCCCATAGCACTGTATTATTAGAAAGGTATTATGAGATTATATACGATTGAACAAGTTTTTCTAACGCTTTTCTTTCCAACATTCGCATGAGGCACACCTACGCAGTTTCACTACCGACTTATGATGACTATTCTAGGAATCTCATACATATTTGTGAAAAAAAAAATCTAACATGAAATCAGCTAAAATTGCCCTATGTCACTGTTACAACGTATACTATTAGAGTGATCTTGTAGTTTCTAAACGATACGATTCATCTGCTAGGTATCGGTATAGGCAATTTATTAAGAATTATGTATTTACAAACCGAAATATAAAAAAACTTTGTATCACAGAACAACATCTACCAAACCGTCGGTCTTATACGCACATCTATCGTGTATAAAGACAGCTGAGATACGTATACAAAATTGATTTTAGAATCAATTCAAGTACGGATCTAAGCTCTCGTTAAGATTTGAAGCCTGAATGCACGCACTCGAGGTCCGAACCCGTTGAACGCTGAAATATCAGATCTCAATTTAATTCAGAATGGCGTGAATGTTTACTTTGCACAAATCACCACTCGCGTGAATGCATAAATCGATTACCAGATCGAGATCCAGTACTCGCGTGCCGAGCGAGTACTTTGTCGCTAACATTATCGCGTGTTTGATTCTGTATTTTCAATGTCTGCTTACAAATTATCCACGTATGCGATGACTAGATCGTATACATGCGAATAGTGACACATCGCGGTCTACAAAAACACAATTTCCGCTAAAACAAAGTGTACAGCGAATTCGGAGTGCTAAGCAAATATTTACCTTTGGCTTGTATACAAACAATTAAGGAAATATAGACTATAGAGGAGTTGTGTTCTGTTAACTTCAGTTGTGAATGCTTATTAGTCTTATTTCCGTTACTATGACGTAACTAGCAAATCCGAACTACACGATAGATGTTAACGTAGTTAACGTGTGTTTTAGACGATTAGTAGTGCGATTTACTCACATAAGTATTTAAAAGCAATTTGACTTCATTACAGTGTATAACCAATTTCAATGCAATTCTAATACAAATTATCGCTACATTTTCTGACTACGATAGTCGCGGATGTAATTGAAATGGTTAAAGCGTTCATTTAAAAGCTAAGGCTGTTTTCACAGCAAACAGCGTGCTCTCGTCTGATGAAGATTGATGATATAACTTGAGAACTTATTTTGAAACGGGTGCCCTTAAGTAGCAGCTGTGTAAATGTATTATAATTTACTTTTTCTATATTATTTGTAATAAAACTTTTTCATGTTTAGCTTTCTTTACATTACGTTGGGCTAGTAATGTTGTGTTTGAACTCAATGTATGAAGTGTTATGATATTATATGCAACGGCAATTATTACTTATTATAAAACTGTAATGAGGATGAAATGTACATAACTAAATAAATAATATACAAAATAAAAATATAGGTACATCTAAATAAAAAATGAAAAATATTTTTCTTAATGTATAAAAACCTTCAAAACTAAGGAACGTATCAACACGGGGCATTAACGTATCGACGCATAATTGTTGAAAGATGGTTTTGGACAATTCTTGTTCCCGTTCATATACTTTTTATTTATTTACATCACTTATTCTTACAAATATTTTTTGTGCCTTTGTAAACAAAAGCCAACTTTAATTTATTGATAAGTTTTTCTTTAAGTAAAGTTATTATGAGTAGTTATTTATTTTATATAAAAAAATAATTTAGGGATATTTTTAATGGGTTTTTAATATAAACAATATTTTTAATAAATGTGTTTTGTTACATGTTTGATTATTAAATTAATTTTATTAATGCAATATTTGCTTTAATTTTACATATCTAAAAATTATTACTTTATCAAAAAGAATATACTAAGAGAAAAGAGACTGTATTGTATTTTGAATAACCACTAGAATCGCTTTATTACATCAAAGATTTCACAAGAGTGGCTTGTCTTTAGAAAAATATATATAAAAGGACGCTGATTATAAGGACCAAAGATATTGTTAACTTTTTCATGAAGTAACAAGCTTTTCCCGAGTTCAATAATAAATTTTACACTCATTATGATTTGATTTTAATATCATCACTTCTCGACTAGATTATTATAGAATAGTTTATTTATTTAAGAACGGTTTTACCAATTTTCATAGTAAATTAATATTAGAGTTATTAAAATTATACATTTATAAAAGGGAAACAAATTCTGCATCATTTGTTTTTCCAGTATTTAACTATAATTTAAAAAATATCCCATCAAGGTATCATTTACATTTAATCAATGAGATTATCAAATCACCTAAATCTTTTCATCTGTTTAAGCCATTTCTTTTACGAATTAACGCAAGGAAATTTGAAACAGTTTGTGTATTTTTTTTTTCAGAACGACTCCCTATTGTATAACAAATATTCTTTATCCATTTAACTCACATTGTAATAACCATAAATTACCTACGTTCATATTTACAACGTTAGTCATCGTTGCAAAAACAGCGTCAGAACAAACTGTACTCAGGGAGTCTATACACAGAACGGCAGTAAAACACAGAAGCTGCAAATTATAGAAACGGCTAGCTGTGGGGTACATGAACTACCACTGGCTTTTATCACTTCATCCATCTTTATGCCATATCGCGATTGGTGCTTTCGTTCTATTTCTCTTTTATGGTAATAACGTGCCAGTGTGTAGTGCCATGGACTTACATCACTAGGCATCTACCTTTTTATGCCAAGGGTTTTCATATACTAATATTGCAACATAATTAACTAAATAAGTAAGTAATAAAAAATAATATATCTCACATGTAATTCATAGTAGTTAATATTCATCCTAAGACTTTTAATCAATGTTCAATTGTCATGTCAGTAGCCCACAAAGAAGCACACGGCTGCCTGATGGTAAGAGAACATTCTCATGGACAGCCGCATCTACGAAGGCGTCACCAATGCATTGCGGCTAAGAAGGCAGCGGGGGATCCGCTTATCACTGGCTTCCTGAGCGTATGAGCGAAACACGTAAAACATTTCTGGGTCGATTCTAAAAGAAGGAAGGACCGTGCACGAGTAACGTAACGTATACACCGTGGTACAATATCCTAGCGCTCAGTACAAAGAACTGGTTAAAGTACCTGGTCTGTTGTTCAGCATTGAGCACCACGAATAGGGTTGGTCGACCTAAACTTACTTGTAAGTATGAATTACTACTTGTAAGTAA
>DWPT01007672.1:0-10655 GCA_018251895.1 Agathymus mariae mariae | reverse complement strand
TAGTTTGACGTTCGAAAAGTGTTTGTAAAAACCAACTTCGAATAAAATATTATTTCATTTCATTTCATTTCATTTCAGTAATCTATGAAGTAAATCATATAGAATATAATATTCTGTTCATATATAACTTTCAATTACATATGTTTACACTGTGATACATTTTATAAAAGCCCGTAACAACAAATCGTATCCAATCCAATTACGATATCCGACTCGACAAGCCAACATGAAAAAACATGTGCGTCGTCTTACATTTTTATATGTATAACATCATTATTCAATAACATAAACGGTATACAGCCAACTGTTTCACGATATATCTAAAACATACAGCCAAAATAAACTCTCTGTCATGGTCATAACGACGTGTTTACAATGGCAGTGCATTTGTAATACGGACTTGTATAATACAATAAAATCATATTGAATTGCTCTTGGAGTTCAGTAGGACTTCATTTGAAATTAATACTTCCATAGACACTTAATGTTTATGTTACAATATGAACATGTTTGGGATTCAATAAATAAGAAGCATTCAGAAGAGTCCATAAGTAAATAAAAAAAAAAAAGAATTGGTGAAGTCCTACAGGCCGAGAAGTATTACGAACACATATAAATCGGAATTATATATAAAAGATATAAAAAATAAAGAGCCATAAAACTATAAACAAAAACAATTAGAACCAAAAAAGGTAAAATTATAGCTTCAATATATATATTTTTAATGGTGATAAACGACAAACGAGCAGACGAGCCACCTGGGGGTAAATGGTCTCCGTCGTCCATGAACATCAGCAAGACCAAAAGAATCACTGAAGCGTTATCGGCCAGCAAATGAGAAGAAGGTAAGAAAGAAAGAATCATAAGAATTTACAAACCTCATTACTACAAACTATTGGATTCGTGACATCGCTCCACAATCCGGTTTTTACTATCATTTTTACAACGCACATGCAAATTGTGGAACGAGGATTCTTCTAAGGTATTCCCGAAGCGTTATGATATGAAATTCTTAAAAAAAAGGACAAATCGAAGCTCTCTTCTACGACAAGCTCTCTTCTACGACAAACGTTGCAATGTTGACTCCTTCGGTGTCGCCTATGTCCATAGACGACGGTGTGACTACTTACCAGCATGTTATGTCATGCATACTTACCATATACCTTTTCGTCTGCCCTACAAAAAACAAAAAAAAAATACTACAAAAAAAATTTGTAATACACTCATAATTTGAAAAAATTGGGATACGAGCAGCATTAGCGGTATAAAATTTGTACATCGAATATTTGTTGGTAATTTTAATGTAAGGAGAGTTTGCTATCGATACTAAATATAGTTTTTTTTTTTTTGATTTAATCTCTGTCTGTCTGAACATGTATAAGTGTAACACTAAAATCACTGAGCATATTGTAATGATTCCTAGAATATTTTGAATTTATATTATGGACCAAATGTAGGATACTTTTCACCTGGGAAAATAGGTCTGTTCCCGTGTTATTTGCCAAAGTGAAGCGTAGGCAGATAACTAGTTAATATTAAAATGAATAATCCTATGTTTCCCCTTTTAATAACACTGAATTTTCAGAATAAATTGGAGTACCCACGCTGAAATTCAATATGCTCGTTAAAAGAAAACATCTTGCAATTGCTCTCAATGAATATCAATGACGATTGTTAAAGAATACGTTTTTTTTATTAATTAACAAGATGGCGTACCACATCGTTGTCTGCATGTCAGGAAAGTATGAATTATGTACATCATTTATCCACTGTTGTTCAGAGTTTCCTTTCAATACTAGTATCCTGACCTCATTTGAATTTCGAATACATAATTCCTACATTCATACATAGTAATCGCAACCCAAAAATATCTGACTTCTTTTTATCAGGCGTTTTATAAATTTAAATGTTTACTTCAAACATTTGAAAACGAAACATTATTACTTAAACTTGTACACAATGCCCTTAAAAGTAACACAATCAATCCAATATCGTGTTATGAACGCCTTACGAATAAGTTGCAAAATTCCCTATGGGTACTAAGTTTTAGACATATTTTTCACCTCAACACCGATCACCGGTAAATAGAAAGACTGCAACATCAAAGGTTGCCAGTCAAAATAGAAAAAGCGGAAACGCTTATTTCTCGCTCTCCGAAACCGAAACGAGTATTAAATACAGGGCGGTTGATTCTATAAGGAAGGTGGGATCTACCCCGGTGTAAATTCTATCATAACGCGTAAATACCACATTCGTTACAAACCAATCGGTTGGATCTCTGTCCAACTAGTCTCAAAAGTAGAAGCCGTTTGTCGTATCGTCATCCATAGTCAGTCATTAGGGCACCATAAAAAGAGAAGGTAAGCTTAGAATCAAGGGTAGTTGGTAATCTATGTCAGGTTTGTAGCTAGGACGCAGACGCAAGCCCAGTAGTGGAACAGTTGTTTCTGAGATAGATGATCATTGGTGAAATTTTTTGAAATATTTTTGAGAGCTTAATTCCGTACGCAAGTTTGACAGTTTTATTTTCACGAAACAGGAAAATATTAGAACTTTTCGACGCCAAGCTGACGCGCGGATTTCGCGCGAGTGCTTTAGAGTTGGAGAATTTGGGAGGTTCCTATAAAACACTGGTAAAATGTTGAACTATTTTTGAGTTATGCTGTAATTGAGAAATATATTAATTCTAATGTTAAATTTAGGAAAAAATAAGGTTTTAATTGTTATTCTAAATAAAATGCGTTGTTTATAATGAACGTTCGATATCGTGGTATTTTGCTATTCCAAAAGAATTTCATGCAGCAGGTTTTTCAGTGCAAATCCAAATTTTCCTTTTTGAGTTAACAAAAGAGTTTTATTGAGGATTTATACTAATAGTCATACTAATAGTCTCGTCTTAACTAATATCGATGCTAGAAGTTTACAAATTGAATTATCCAATTCGCCCAATGCTGCTGGGTGGGATATAATTTGTATGCAAGGAGTAGTTCACAGACGTGTCCTTTGAACGGCAATGTGTTATTCATGGAATGAAATAATGGATTGTATTATGTCTTAATAAGGTTAAAAATTCAATACTATGATTATGCACTTAGTAACAAACTTGTTATAAGGTTTTAATAATACATTATTTCTTTAAGTGATGCTTACTGCAATACATTGTTGAAAACTATAACGAAATCGGTTAAGCCGTTTCTGAACATAGCGTACACAAACACACAGACAAACAGACAGAAATTTTACCAACTGTTGTTTAAGGTTATATTTCGTTAATATTAATTTTTAATTAATATTAGTTTAACTAATAATTATTATATAATTAATATTAGTTTTTCTCATATATCCTTCGTGTACAGAAAGCGATTAATTAAAACTAATTATATGCATAGTTGTTTAACGTATGGCCGCTCCAGTAAATACAGCCTTTGGAGCATACGGCGTAATTAATTTATTTACTATTTTGGCCGATTTCGAACTGAAATGTTTTCACATTATGGAGGAAATTAAAAATAAATTACATAGAAAAAAATACAATATTTTTTCGTGTCGGTGTCTATTTATATAATGAATTATATGTATATGATACATTTATTTGATTTACTATATATTTAGCACGGTACATGTTTAATATCATTCACGATGAAGTTATTGTTTCCTTTTATTACCATATATGAATCACATACCTAAATAGCCATAGTTACGTTTAGCAAAGCAAAAGTAACAGCAGTACCAGCAGCAGTTTTAGAATTAATAGACTAACGATGAAACAATTGTATCAGCCAAATTTATTTGATATGTTATTGACCCTAGACTCGATTAAGAATCAGGTAAAAAAAATATTTGACTGTTTGAACACTCTTCATAAATGAAATATGCTCCTGTTTTTCGCTATTACTCTCCTACTTGCACACTTATCACTAAATAAATATTAGTATTATATCAGTACTGAATATCTTACAACCTACTGGTTAATTTTCGTTCTTTACTAAATTCTTTCACTAAGGGTGTCTGGAAGAAGTCGATATTAGCAATAAGACTGCCGATTGCTTTTAACCCTGTGCCCCTGCGTTTTTATACGGCTTTAAAAAGATATGTGTTTCCTGTTATTTATGATATGAACCACTTTTTATTACATATGTATTTATGTTAAGAGTTAGCCTCTTTTATGTCCGATGAGGATCCGATGATGAGTTCTGAAATTAAAGACCGAAAGTTCACAATCGCAACAGTGTGGCGGCGCTTGAAGATTTCTCATCATCACACCAAATTTCACAAAAATCAGTTCAGTCGCTTTAGAGTTATTCAGCAACATACAATCACAGAATAACATACTCAAACAAACAAACAAAAATATTATTAAAAATATTGTGTTTGAGTCTATGTCACAAACTTAACATTAAACAACTACTTTTTTGGAAAAATATTCCATGTACAAATTTTTTTTCATCGTCACTTTTATTATAGTTATGTATAGACGTTTTATGATATCATACCACAAAAAAGTAAATGGAAAACGCTACTGATTGATAAGCACAAATATTCTGCTTAATCATAATGGCCTTAACATTCATAAGCGTATATAATTTGATAAGTACGCCAAATCTTCATCAAACGCTGTTGAGATTTCCATCAAAGGTTATTTAATTTCTTAAAGCTTTCAATTAAAATAGTGACATTTAATCACTCATGGCAACATAAATACACACCTTTGTAAAAGTAACAAAGTAAAACAATAAAAATATTAAAAAAACCAAGAAAGAGAAATTATTTACCTGTCACATTAACGTTTGCTTCGGTTGGGAATCAAACTCGAAACCTTTCGAGCGATAGATTATTACTATTGTTCTCTTACATAATCTTTCACCATTATCTCTATACAATTTCAATGTTTCTATTTATGTAGATACATATGTAAATATTTTACATCTTCTTCATTTCGCCAATACAAATATCTTAAGGTCTTAAAGCATCAAACTAGTTGGTCTAGTCGACATGCTCAACTGATGTAGTATGTATGTACTCATTTTAGTGCCTATGTAGCCAGCCATGTAAATAATAGCAAAGTATATATAATATTATATTGTACTGAAACCTCATATAGGTGTCCAAGATTCGGAATTACATTTAAGATTCTGGTTCCCAAGAATCTGTTCGCTCTGTTCGGACGCAGTTGGATCCAGTGGTCACTAAAATCACCATCGTCGCTTAACCAGCAAAGTACGCTGCTACTTTGTACACCAGACTTACCAACAAACCTTTTTTTTTATTATGGTAATAGTCGAAAAACGAGCAGACGAGCCACCTGATGGTAAGTGGTCATCGTCGCCCATGGACATCGCAATCACTGATGCATTGTCGGCCAGGAAATGAGACGAATGTAAGAAATAAAGTACTGGCTCTCAAGCCCCCAGCCGGAACACGACGAGTCCTTTGGTGGTTGACACAAGCAGGAGGGTGACAGCTAGCCAGGCAGGCTTCACGGAAACATAATAATACCAATAATAATACTGATAATATAATCTTTACGCGAAGCCCTACCACCAAGCAGGCTGGATTCTGTCGCCTCTTACGACACCCTGTTCTGCCAGCGTGGGATTGGGGGGAGTATTCTAGGCCGCCCCAATATGGCACAAAACCATAATCCAAATCGTGTTTAATAATTAAATTGTTTGCTATCCGTGATACTCATTAATATTAGATATTGTTTCTTTAACCGCTAAACGCCCGAACCGCGACATAATAAACCAAATTTCTATATATAACATGTAAGAAATGTTAATGAAATGGACTTCAATATAACTGTAAATTAATTAAAATAAACTTCCCGTAACGAAATAATTCTAATTATCCAAACCAGCGGCAGAGGTCGGAACAGTGATAAACTTTTGTTTCGTGCTCTGTAATTCAAATAATTTATGCCATTTATTCGGTTGGAAATCATTATTGTAATATAATTTAAGTACCTATTGCTCTTAACTTCAGAACCAATCTTCCCCAATATTAAAACAAGCCCATTTTTTCTTTTTGCTAATTCTGTAAGCTATATCGATCACTTTAATTCTCTAGCGAATTAATATTCAGGGTTCGATTTCTCAGAGCTACTGATAGATACTGAGCATAGAGTTGAGCTGAGCTGAGAGATACTAAGCATAGAGCTGAGAGAGCATAACTATCTTTACACTACATCGAGCAACAGTATAGGAGTACGCAAATCGGTGGGCTGTAAAGGAAGAGCCGAAGACCAGCCTCAATAGCGTGCCTTAGGAGAGGCCTATGTCCAGCAGTGGACTGATACGGACTGATGACGATGGCTGGTATATCCCAGTCATCCCTCACAAATACGATTTTTTTTGAGAACAGGTATGACTGCTCCGGTGCTTTTCTCAAGTGATATGTAAATCGTAGCTGTGTGAGTGAGGCCACAAAATGTTACCATTTTTCGGGGCTCTGAAAGAGATAAAGGAATTAGTGGCTAGCCCAAGTATAAGAAATGCAGATGTTATCGAAGCATTCACTTAACAAGCGGATAATCAGGACCGGAGGGAACCATAAGTGTACATGATAGCGGTCACCCATCCGGCAAAGTCCAAGCTCGAAGTTACTTGAGTCACCTGATCAGTTGCAATTGCCTCAAATAGTCTGTCTTGGAGAACTATCAACATTTAGACATGCTCTAAACTTACCTGTATCTCGATTTTTACTAGCGGGATACTAACAGTTCGTAAATAGCACTCAAGGTTTAAAAATTTCTGTTCAGACTTCAGAAATAAACTTCAACACTTAAATTAGTTGCTGCACCGGTTTCATCTCAATTAAAATCACTGGCAGCTTCAACTTCTCAAGTTTGAACCCTCGTTATTTATTCCATAGCAAAGTTTTTATAACTTCTTGATATATTGAAGGCATTATAAATAAATTAAAAAATATATATATACATATAAATATTATACATCATTAGGTTTATTTAGTCTGCTCAATCATGTGTCCATGCATACTGCATACTAATTTGTTCGAGGATCGGCCAAGATGTTCTTAAGTTATTACTGAAAATAAAGAGAGACACAAAAAATCTTTCAAAATGATCAAAACTATATCAATGTATTATAAAAAGAATATTTATCATAAAATGAACAAAATAATTGGAATGTACAGCCAGAGAGACATTACAGGTTTACATAGATAGATAGATTTTATGAAGCCCATCATCTGCGCGATCACATGTTCTCACTACAAGTTTAATTAAGATCGCTCAAGCCGTTTTTGAGTTATTTCGAGACCGACATGAAAATCTCAACAGATTTATGTAATAGTATACATGTTTCATTTCATAAGTTAAGAGCATGAATTTTCTTACTGGTTACATACCCTTGTCGCTCATCAAGACAAAATGATGTAGTTATAACTATGTTATACATAAGGTTTTAATAACATAAGTTAACCATTGTTTAATATAAATTATCTGTGTGTCCGTACATTTGTGTGTGCATGTGTGTGTACATGTGTGGATACGTGCGTAAATGAGTCCAATCGTAAATGTCACAATATGCTATGTATACTTAAGGATAACGAAGTGAATAAAATTATGAAATAATTATTTAATGAAAAAATTTCCAATTTAATTTTTTCCACATGTCATCAAATTGAACGAATTAAAATTTGGTCTACTTAAAAAATCAATTTACATGAAATATGGTTGAAGATAATTTTATTTATCACTTACCAAGTATGTTTCTTTGCTTTGCTTTGGGAAACGAGTATCTAAGCTTTTAAGATTGAGTGTGTAAATAAAAAAAATATCTACGTTCTAATTTATATAAAGACTTATAAGGACTTACGTGTAGTTTAATTTCTAGGGGATGGATTTTCTTTTTTAATGATTTTTAGATTTAATGCTTCGAAAGTAAAGTGGAATCCAAAACAGATTTTACAGCCATATTTCTACCACGCTTGGTGTAAATATTGAAATATAGTATGCACTCATTTGATTTAAAATGCAACGTATTTTACGAAGTTGCAAATGAGTCTAGAAAATTTCAACAAAATTTTCATACATATTGTCATATTATTCTATTACTTTTAAGGGGCGAGATAACCTACAATAAAAAAAAATATTTAATAATTAAATAACTGCAGAAATTATGTATTCCCATATAAATCTAATTTACCCAAAAAATTTCTTATCTAAGTGGTTCAGTTTAATTTTAATATGCAAATATACAAGTAAAGGTCAGTCAATAAGGACAAAGTTTAATTTATAAAACATAACTAAGCAGCCGAGTCTTCGTATTAAAGGAAGATATTTCAAGCCCTTCGGGGTCAGAAGGTTAAGGTCATTGTTTAAAGCAATCGAATGAAACGCTGTTTCCACTAAACGACTAACATTTGCAAAACAAAGGCTGCTATAAATCATCCAGAATCGCTTAATAATAAACCGTTAAGCCTTAAATTATAATTACAGAGCCTTTGGCGTTGGCTGGCAGAAGAAATGGAAGCATATTTTATAAAATACCTCAACGACTTATTATAATTATAATTATTCGACCTTACATGATTTATTACAGTTCTTTTTAGAAATAATTAATTTAATACGGTATTGCGAATTACAAATAATTTTGATTACTATTCCGGCATTCAAACGGCGTATCAGTTGTTAAAATATACATATATATAAATATACGTATTCAAAATACTCATATAATTAATTTTGAAATACAAGATGGCGTACATCATTATTTAAATTAAATTTCTCGAGACGTGAGTGCGACTAAGAGACGGAAAAATCAACTTGAAATCAAACATTATTATTTTAATAACTATACGTTTAAATAAAGAAACTACCCAAAAGATTAAATTTACGATTCTTCGGTACTTACACCCAACACATATCGTAACTCATAATTAGTATTGTATTAAATGAGCAGGCGTGCCTCATCGTGGCAAGTGGTCAGCGCGTATATACAACACTGAGAAGCACTGCCGGCCATGATGTAAACGAGGAGTCCAGTGGTTTACTAACGTTGCAGAACAGAAAAAAATCGGTTGATTTTAGAACAATGAAGCTGGATGTTAAAGAACCCAGCGAACTGCCAACGAAGAAATCTAACACTATGGCTTTGTTAATTGGTCGGTAGAGTATATCACGCAAAGGAGAGTTCACTCGGATCGAATTCATTTAATTATTTCCTTAAGCAAGAGCCGTCGCGGTCGTAAAAGCATATCGTAATAAAAGTTTCAAAGCTTTATTCACTATTCTTCGTTCGCTATTCTGTGTTGACGAGACAAAGTGCGTCTTTCACGTCCTTTGGTGTTGACAAGACATTTTTCTTTGTGAATTACGACTGAGACCTTCATGTTGTTACATTGTATTTTAACTTATCAGAAGAATATTCGTTTTTATGATTAGTTCTTGTAGATGGTTAGTATTTACCGAAAGAAATTTATAATTTCAAGGGTCGTTCGTATAAGCACTGTAACCTGTTTTATTGTAATACTTGAGGTTAAGACCACTGCTACCCAGTGTTTCGAGAGAAATCTCAGGTTCGAATTTTAAATTTAATTGACATGCAATTTCAGTTTCCGAAAATGATTTCCTCGAACGTTATTAAAGACCTGGGTCGCACGCCCCGCAGGAATGACCTTTCCAGGCGTCCCTGATGGTCGACTATATCTGAAAGACTGTTAGTTGCTGTTAAGTTTTTATTTCAACTTGAAAATGCTAAATACTGTCTCACTTTCTGTGAGACGACACTTAATAAATTAGTTTTTTTTGGAGATTTTTTTATGTAATGTGGATTTACTAACGAAAGATTTTAAAGTATATAATCCTAAGGGTTAAATAGAGTGTTAAATTATCTATGAATGTTTTTTTTACATGGAAAAAGATGATTGATTTTCTACACAAATATCCTAAAATACAAACGAAACACATTTTTTCTATTTTTTCTTTCAGGGAGTAAAAATTGACAACTATCAATATATTTTCAAACATAGTTTCCTTGTAATTAATTGCACTACTAGTATACGTTAAGCGTTTTCAGTTTAATCACCATAATTCATGACATTACTGCTGCTGAGATTCGAATCTCCCGTCTCAACGACATCACTAAGCAAGCGGAGAGCCGCACTTCAAAAACATTGTGGTGGACTTTCAATTAAGCTTCCTCACGATGTATCCGTTCACCGAAACACAGGTTAAGTAATTCGAATTTGCACATAAAAAAGTAATCGAAGTCTGGCTCTTGTGTGGGAAAACAACGTACAAACAATCACATTATTATTGCTAACACTGATTTAGTTTACGTCTAAAAATACTATGTAAGTATTTACCCTCGATACGCAAAAATGTCTCATATCCAACCCCCAAATTGTAATCTTGTTTACAGAGTAAAATATCACGAACAACATAAATTGGAGAGAAACATGCTATCCCCGGAGTACGCTTGGCTTATCCGCTTGTCTTCAATACATCGGATATTTCCATGGCGCCACATGAGATTTTCAGTAAACCCAGTATTCAAAATTCTCAGTTTATCTTGTCTGTTATTCAAATATATATAAAGGTTACATTATATACGCTGTATTTCGTTCGATACAACATTTTTCTGTCAACCTCATGTCAAACACAAACAGACAATCAAACATTTCAAAGAAGTCAA